>VMDO01002991.1:0-153718 GCA_007922755.1 Pedetes capensis
TACACACACACACACACACACACACACACACACACACACACGAATGAACTGACAAAGCTGGAAGTACAAAAGACCTGACAGCCTGTTTGATTTTTTCATCTGCCAAGGCCTCTAGTGAAAATTGGCTTTATAATTCTTCTGATTCATTCAGACATTCTCCAGAAGGGAAGTAATTAAATATTTTTGTTTCAGACTGTTAACATTTTGTATTGTTTTTATATTGCAGATGACAAGTAAAGAATAACCAGTTTAAGCTTTTAGCAAAATGAGTAATTAAACAAGAAGGTACTGCCAGTAAAATTGAAATCAAGTCTGTCACTTAATCCAGTGCCACGTTGAATTTACTCTGTGAATTGGTGGGGGAATTAGGCTAAGTGATCCACCAGTGAGTTTTAAGAAATAGCTAAGAGAACTAGGATAATTTAAACAGGTTTCAAAACAAGGCAGCAAATGTCTAGAAAGTTGTTTAATTGAGGCTGAAACAAAGGAGATTAGATCAATCTTTAGACTTGGATGGTAATTTTTTTTTTCTTAAATAGCAATTGATTGGTCTGTTTCTTAAATAATGCTGTCCTTTACCTTACAAGGTTTGCTAACCTTGTCTGACTGCAGGATTTCCCTGAAGCCAGTATATATTAGTTCAAAATGCAACACTTTTAGTTACTACTGGTAGTAGCATGGATGGGTAACTTAACTACTACCTCAATTTCCTCATCTGTAAAATGGGAGTGATAACAGTTGATAGCACATAGGATTGATGCATGAAGCACATTTAACAGACCAGTTGCCGACATGACCTTATTATTAAATAATGATGGTTATGGTGACGATTGATCTTTCCTTAGGGAGAAGAGGGTTTGTGGGTTTTATTCTTCGTCTTAAGCTACAAGCACTTTCCTAGCTAAAATTTTATTGCAATTCTTTTGTAAGTAGATTATTTGGCCCAATGACTTCCATGCAATGGAGGGAAATGATTTAATATCCTTTAATTTTTAAAAAATGGTTTTAAAATGTTTTATCTTGATATTGGTAGTAGCAATAGACAGCTCCTGCCCCTGACTCCTGGGTGACCATTCTAAAGCCAGTTTCCTGAAGAGGATGGGCTCAGGACCTTGGATGTAACCAGCATTTCTGCAGCTGATTCCCACCCTGGAAGCCTCGGCCACAAGCCTTATACATTCCACAAGGCGAGAGGAAAACTTTCCCACTGTGTGGAGTTGGTGGGGATTGTGGAGCTCCTATGTGAGATGACTGTCTGGCTTTTAGTTCCCAGAGGTGGGTCCTTTTTAAAAAGCGTATCAAGGAAGACAGTATTCTTTCGGTTGAAATGTCAAACTGTAGATGAATATTTGCATATTTATTCATGGAGGGGAAATTCCAGGTTAATTGAAATACGACCATGGGCTTAGAAGAGATCATACTTCATCAAGGTCATAGTTTTCTAAAATTGAATATCATTAGAATTGTTGGATAAAGCTCTTGAAGAATATGGTTAGTCCCCCCTCACCACCATTCCTGTTTACTCAAAACCAGCAGGTAAACAGTAAACAGCAAGTAGGACTATAAACCTCCCCAAGAGATTCTGAGGTACAGTATGGGGGAGGGGCTCCCTGGCACCTGCCCCCATCCATCCCTCCATTGAGTCTTGGTTCACTGTTCCCCACAATCCTACCTGCATGACCCCACCAGCTGCAGGACTTTGTGAGCATCGTTGGAATCAGCATATATAGGCAGGACATTTGTGACCAGGAAAAACACTGTAGGGGACTGAGGATATGTTGAAAAATCGTTCCATTGTGAAGTTTTTTGTTCTTAACTGCATGCCCTAAACCTCCTAGAAGATCATGCTTAAAATCCAAGTGAACGCCTGGTTGTTGTTGTTAGGGGCCGTCGGAATTGGTATCTGACTCATAGCAACCCTACCCAGAACAGGGGAAACACTATTGTCAGTACTTCTCTGCGGTTCATAGTGTTTTCAATGGCGCATTGATTTTTGGGAGTGGGTTGCCGGGTCCTTCTCCCAAGCCTATGGCACCTGGTGTTCCCAGGTGGTCTCCCATTCGAGTACTAACCAGGCCCGACCCTGCTTAGCTTCTAAGATCTGCTGGGATCAGATGCCACAGGGCTACGGCTGCATGTGAATGCCTGGTGTCCTCTGCTTTTCACTTGGTCCAAAGCTCAGTGGTTCTGTAGCCTGATGTCATTACCAGCCCATGAGAAGCTGGAAGCGAGGTAGAAGGAGAGCAGAGAACTCTAAAGTGTTTTCCCCGCCTGCATTTCTGTTGGCTGTGGAGGACCCGTGGTCAGTGGTTTCTTTCCATGAGCTCACCCCCTGGGACCCTTCCTCCGATGACCTCACCTCTTGGCTGGCACCCACATGCCGCCTGAGGACGAGGCAGATTCTCTTCTTACTTGTCATGGGAAGGACTGAGGATTGATTTTTGCCAAGATAGTGGGGCTGAGGGGGTGGGTGAGTTCTGCCAACATGAGGGCTGCCCCCAAGAGCAGACAGGCTACTTCTAGAGAAAATGAGGCAACATATTGCTGACAGATTTCACGACATTCCATTCTCCACCCACCCACTCAGCCGTTTAGTATCTCCTGGAGCTTAATATCCCTGGAATGAGAGCGGCTCCTCTTCTGCTGGCATAGCCCCTTTTCCTCATCACATCCATAAGCAACCTTGAACCTCTAGGAGGTGACTGCCAACCTGCCACAGCTGCTGTGATGTCCCTGTCAGTGGATGAGCAAAACCTGCCTGGACTACTGGGGAGCTTGGTGGGATGTTGTGAGTGACACATGACCTAATGCAGAGGCGGGTCATATGGAGCAGGTGCCAGGTGGGAGGTAGAGTCTCACGCTCAGAATGGCTGCCAAGTGCAGAGCCGTACAGGCAGCCACTCTTGAGTGCCTTTTGTGACCTTGTCTAGAGAGTTCAAAAGAATAAACCAGTGGATAGCTATCTTGCCATATGGTTAATCACATAACAAATTATTTGTTGTATATTGTTGTTGTTGTTGTTGTTAGGTGCTTTTGAGTTGGTGTCCAACTCATAGCAATCCTATCTACAACAGACGAAACACTATTGTCACACTTCTCTGCTATTCATAGGGTTTTCAATGACTGATTGTTTTTTGGGGAGTGGGTTGCTGGGTCCTTTTCCCATTGTTGTATGTTAGAGAAAGTTTAAATTTCCTTAAAAGCCTAAAAGAAGACAAAGAATCTCTCAACAAATAGAGTGTGCTTTTTCATGACTCAGTTCCACTCTCCTGCCTACCCGAGATTCCTAGCTTCTTGAGCCCTACCCGGGTCGTGGATGGGAGTGAGGGTGGGAAGACCTTGAGCAGCCAGGACCTGCTCCCAGCTCAGTTTCAGGGATGACTGCTGCTTGTCACATTGCAGGTGGGAGGATGCTCAGGGCCTCCGAGCATCTTTTGAGGCAGAGAGCAAGAACTTGACCTTGTTGGAAGCCATACACAACAGCCCATTCAAAGGCCTCAGAGGAAGACAAGACCGCACCCTATGAGGGTCACTATGAGTCGGACCCAACTCAATGGCACCTAAAAACAACAGCTACAGTGAGAAAACAGACTACATACCAAGAAATGAGCTTAATGTGAAATATGTAAAATAAAAATAAACCGTAAAACACTCCTAAAGAATATAAAAACAAATCTGAAAAAATCATGTTCTAGTATAGAAAAGTCTACAGCCGTACCACCCTGGCATCTGGTCCCATCAGATCTCTGAAGCTAAGCAGAGTTGGGCCTTATTAGTCCCTAGATAAGAGACCGAATGGGAATAACCAGGTACTATAAGAGTGGAAGAAGGACCCAGCAGCCCACTCCCAAAACAGCCATCAAAAACCCTATGAATAGCAGAGAAGCACTGACAATGCTAGGCATGGGACAGAGTCAAAGAGTGTTCCGTTCTGTTGTGCCTAGGGTCGCTATGAGTCAGACCCAACTCGACAGCACCTAACAACAAGAAGTATAGAAATTTTAAGGATTATAAATATAGTACTATTTCCTAAATTAATTTATTAAATTTAATACATTCTTAATAAAATGTCAACCATCAAAAAAATTAGGCAAGTGGATTCTAAAGTTCATTTGGATAAATAAGAGCTACCAGTTTTTTAGCACATTGCACACCTAAATGATTAAAATAATGTGGTGCTGGCAAGTGAAAACACAAGACAGGAACAGATTTGAAAGCCAGAAACAATTCCACATATATATGGTAATACATTTTTAAGAACATCTATCATTTCAAATCAATGGAGAAAAATGGACTGCCCAGGGCAACTGGATAACCATATGAAAGGGAAAATGAATTGTTATCATAACCACAATAAATTTCTGGTAGATCAAATATTTGAGTTGTTAAATGTTTAAAAAAATGAAATCATGGATGCATCCATACTTGCACAAATCAAGTGGGAAAAGACACTTTTGAGGCAATTAGGAAAAAAGTGAATGTGGATCAGCTATTGTTGTTGTTGTTGTTGTTAGGTGCCCTCAAGTCTATCCGACTCATAGCGACCCTCATGGGGTTTTCAATGGCTGACTGTTTCGAGATTGCCTTGGGAGTGGATTGCCAGGCCCTTCTCCCATTTTTGTGGTACTGGGAATTGAACTCGGGACTGCAGAGACTGCAGCGCAGCGTTCTACTAACTGAGCTAAATCCCAGCCCCGAATCAACTATTAGATACCAAATAATATTGCTAATTGTGTTACATATAATATCTTCATGGTAATGCAAGGAAATAGCTATAATTTTTAAGTGCCTGCTGAAATACATCGGAATGAAAATGACTTGATACCATGTGTCAGGGTATCAAGAAGGGGCAGAAGAAGCAAGTATGGCAATACCTGGTGATCATTGAATCTAGGTAGTTGAATATGATTTTCAAAAATCAAAAACCTTAAGTCCCACAATAAAACATAGGAGAATTTCCTCACAGCTGTGGACTTGGAAGACCTTTCCAACTGATTTAGAATCCAGGAACCATGAAAGAAAAAAATGATAAAAAAAAATAACTATTTTTAAAGCCAATCTTTGTGCTGGGAAAACCCTCACCAAAGAGAAAGGAAAGAAAAAAAAACCATAAAAACAGTTTGCAATTCATATCACAGATAAATGTCTAATATACTAATATAGAAACTTCTAGAAGCTGGGCATGGTGGCACATGCCTATAATCCCAGCACTCGAGAGACTGAGGCTGGAGGATCAGCTTGTGCTTAAAGCCAGCCTGAGCTATGTTGTGAGTTCCAGGATGGCCTGGGCTACAGAGTGAGACTGTCTCACAAAAACAGAAGGAAAGAAAGATGGAAAGAAAGAAAGAAACAGAGAGAGAGAAAGAGAGAGAGGGGGGGGAGGAGGGAGGGAGGGGGAAAGGAAAAGAAACATCTAGAAATCCTTAAAATATTAAAAAATTGGCAAAGAGGTCTGAACAGATAGTTAAAAAAAAAAAAAAGGAAAAAGGAATCCAAATGAACTAAAATATGGAAGAGTGCTCAACATCTTTCATAGAAAAAGAAAATGTTCAATGGCTGGGAAACCTCAAAGCAACTCAAATCTAGCAGCTGACCAGACACTGTGATTGATGAGGCTGTGGGGAAATAGGAGCCATTGCTAATGGGAACGTAAAATGGTGCATGGCAAAGGAGGAGCAATTTGACACTTTCTGTAGGAATTCTTACAGATACACTTGCATTCAAATTTATACATTATAGCTTTGTTTGAAATAGCAAAAGATTGGAAACTTTAATGCCTACCAATAAGGGGCTGGTTAATCAAATTATGTAACCTGTGTTCCGTGGAATACTGTGAAGCTATAAGAAAATGAAGAGACTTGCCTATTCAGGAAGATCTCTAAAATACCTCATGAATGCACTTTGCACTCTACTGTTTGTATATGAAAGGGAAAATAAGTCACTACCCCTTGTGTATGAAACGGAAAATAAATATTTATTTGTATTTGCTTGCACAAAGAAGCTACACAAGAACAAACAAAAACTAATCATCAGCAAGTAGGAAATGAGAGAGAAGACTGGAATATTTCATTGTAAACCTGCTACTCTTTAGCTTTCGTCTCATCACATGAGTCAAAAAATTACAAACATACAGTGGATTTTAGAAGTCCGTCCTGGGGGTTTATTACCTAGAGCCACCTTTGCAGATCAAGTCCTGGCTTTCCGTATGACATCTATTAGCAGTGTAATTTTATATGAAATTGAATAAAATTCCAAAAATAACAGTTAGGTCATTTAACAACATATGTGTTAGGTGCCCATTAAAAGTTCTCTTCAATATACATTTTGTTCCCAGTGTGCTCCTGCTGGTCCTGGATGGGCCCTTGGGCTAAGTCAGATATTGTGACTGCTTTGGGAAAGAAGGCTCCCTCTGCTCATTCCAGGGTTGTTTCATCACCTCCCTCCTGATCTAGCCAGCTGCTCTATTAAATATGAATACCAAGTACGCTCTAAACCTACGGCTGAAGAAATTAGATGAACTGTCTGGCCGTAAATTACATCGTGGTTCTTGGGAGAGTTTTGTAGCCTGGAGTCAGAGTTGTTTAGCCGTGTCTCAGGCTTCACTTCAAGCAACTGCTTGCTGAATGCTTTGCTGTTTTTGTTTTAAAAGCTGTGCATTAGCACATTTTCTACTTGCTTCGCACCACATCCCACAGAACTCTTCCTTGGAAAATCCAAAGATTTTTTTTCTTTTTAGTCTTTTAAGAAATAAAATTAATAACTTTTCTTCCTACCTCCGCTCCCCCTTTTCTCCTGCATAAAGAAGGATGGGTTAGAAATATCTGTTGCATTTTCATTCTGTGTATTAGATACAAGAAGAGACAGAGGAGGGCAAGGTTGTGGGGCTCCGTCACAAGGTTTCCCTCTTCTGGGGTGAAATGCCATTCAATATGCAACCTTGTGCAGCTCTGCTCTACATTTTATTTACTTCCAAAACAGTGTACATCCAGTGAGGGGAAAAACATTCGGAGCTTCCAGAAGTCCTTCATGATAATCTCAAGAGAGATGAAAGGGTCTTAAATAATTGTACTTCTCTCTTCATGCTTTCTAAAATTCGATTTAGTCTTCCTCTAGGCTTGACCATTTGAATGTGTAAAGATTACATTGCAAAGTCACTTGAAATCTATAGTTTTCAAATTCACATAATTTCTAGGCTTACAGGCTTTAACTTAGAAAGCCTGACCCCATCAGCATTTATAGTCATGCATGGAAACATTCATATTTTCTTCCTTCCCCAAATCATCCTGGAAGTCGCACTTCACCCCGCCCCCCCACACACACCCTAGCCCTTTTATGGAAGAACGTAACCTCTGTGGGCCTTTATGGCTGGGAAATGAGGCTACCCTTCAACCAGGAAGGGTAAGCAGGTGTGTTGGAAGGGGAGCCATGTGCAGGAGGCATTTAATGAACCATCCCCAAAAAATTGTTTTTAAGTTATTGCAAAATCATTCAAACTCGGTTGGCACAGACACTGTTTCTTTTGTAGGTATTTAGTATTGCAAATAGATCCATGAACTGGTAAAAACAGACGGTAATATAACCAAATGACCAGGGCCCCAGATTTTAAAGGAACATACCAAATCTGTCACAGAGATACCAAACAGCTATTTCAAATTTGGCTACATTGAATTCATAGTAATCCCGTCAAGCAATAACTGACAAAAAGGTTTGTTGTTGTTTTTGTTGTTAGATGCCATTGGGTCGGTATTCGACTCATAGCGACCCTTCATACAACAGGCAAAACACTTGTCCATGCTTCTCTGCTATTCATAGAGTTTTCACCGGGTCTGTCTCCCAAGCCTACAGTACCTGGTGTTCCCAGGCGGTCTCCCATCCAAGTAATAACCAGGCCCGACCCTGCTTAGCTTACACGATCTGACTGGATTGGGTGCCACAGGGCTACGGCTGCACGCAACAAAAAGGTAAAGAATGGATAATGATCAAGTGGGCAAAGTGCAGTGATATTGAGAAAGGAGACTATGTCTGTATATTTGTTTACTCAGGAAGGGATATTATGGGGCAGAGAGGAAACACTGAGAGAAAGGAGGGAGGTCACTGTGGCGCAGAGCAGCAGGTGGCAGGGGCCACCTGTAACCCTGCCTATAACCTAGTCAATAGCAGCCTGCATTGCACAGAGTGCTCTGTTATAGGCGCAGATGTCCTCTGTCCTTAGAACAAACATCCATAGAGTCACATAACTAGACAGGTATGCAGGAGAGGTGTGAGCTCCTGTCAGTCTTAAGAGTCCAGGCTTTCAACCTCTGAACTGCGCCTTTTTTTTTATTTATTTATTTTTCTTTACACTGTTGCTGTGCAGAACGCAGAGCCCGGAGCATGCTATGCAAATGTTCCAAAACCAAGCTACCGCTTCAGCCCTTTAGAGTGCTCTTCCTATTTAGTGTTACCTATGGCCTGTCTTATGTCTGCAGCCATAACACTCTGGCATCCAGTCCCACCCGATCTTGGAAGCTAAGCAGGGTCAGCCTGGTTAGTCCTTGGATGGGAGACCACCTGGGAGCACCAGATGCTGCAGAGTAAGGAGAAGGACCTGGCAGCCCACTCCCAAAACAATCAGCCATTGAACACTCTATGAATAGCAGAGAAGCACTGACAATAGTGCGAGGCATGGCACAGTGTCAGGGAGTGTTTTGTTTCATTCTGTTGTACATAGGGTCACTGTGAATCAGACCCAACTCAATGGCACCTAATGACATACCATGTCTTCCATTGGCTTTGTCTGTATCAGAGCTGGATATCACAGTTTCCATCCTGAAATGGGTCTGTGACAAGAACCTGGTTATGTAGTTGCAGGTTGTATCCCAAGCTTAAATCTCTCCCTCCAAGCAGGGGGCAGACGTGGCGAGGTGCCAGAGTGAGGGAATGTGTGTGGCTCAGCGTAACACAGGTCCACTTTCAGAGCGATGCTTTAGAATGCAATAATGCATATTCCCTCTGAGAAGGATTTAGAAGCATCCACGTCAGAGAGTTAAAAAATAACACATTTGTATCTTTATAATTACTTTTAGCTCCAGCTTTGGGGTTTGGCAAATCTGATGTGTGCATTGGTTTCGGATTAAAACATGGCATGGGGCATTTTGGATAACAGAGCGAACAAAATGAAACTCTAGGGAGATTTTCTTTCTCTGCCTTAGCTGGAGGAACTTACTTGGGCTGGTATTGTGTGCTGCTTTCTTTGGATGACAAACCTGTATAATTGTCATAACATGTTTCTGAGACACACAGAGTGAAAACCACAACAAAATATGGACCTTTCAAGTCAGCACATGAGCAATGCGTATTAGCGACCACATGTGGAGCCAGGAAAAGCGATTTTAAAGAAAACACACCACAGGCATCGGGCAGGTCCTTGTCGGGGAGTGCATTAGATCTGATGGCTAAAAGTGCATTGCTCACCATCTCCACGCGCCTCCGCTGTAATGTGGGTCAGATTCTTCTCCCACAAAAGTGGCCCCGTGGTGTATATCTGTGGGAGTGGCTCTGTAGATATCCCAGTGGGACTTTAGTTCTGATGGCATCTCATTGTCCCATCCCGTCCTTCCCCTGGCTCACTGGTGTGCATTTGGTTCTGTTTAGATCACAAATTCCATTTCTTGGCGTTTGCACGGGTCCTTCTTTCCCCAACATTTCATGATATGGGGCCGAGAAAATTTTGATTGCCTGTTCTCTAATAATATTTGTTTAACTTGAGTCATTGTATAACAAACTTTATGTAAATGATGCTGGTGTTTAAAAAAGGAAAGTGAGTTCTTAACAGCTGTGGTTTTGCTAGTGACAGCACCTTGGCCAACATGTATGTTGTCCTCTGTCCCTGGGGAGACTCAGTGCACCCGCTGGGCTGCACATGGAAGAGCCTTGGAGCTTAAAAACTCAATGCTGAGGTCTCACCCAGAGATTCTGCCATTGGTCTGGGGCAGTGGGGCTCGAGCCGGCTAACGCTCCTCAGGAGAGCCTCGGAGTCACCCACAGCTGGGAATTTCTAAAGCTCCATCCAACCTTATATTTCATAAGTTTGCCTGTTTCTGGTTTCTACTTAGAGTAGTACATAGTTAATGCCCAACATTCAGAATATTTTTTTGATTATGCTGTGGAAGGGGCTGGGATTTAGTTCAGTTGGTAGAGCGCTGCACTGCAGTGTCTGAGGTCCTGAGTTCAATTCCTGGCACCGCAAAAATGGGAGAAGGACCTGGCAATCCACTCCCAAGGCAATCCCATGAGGGTTGCTATGAGTCGGATACCGACTCGACAGCAACAAACAACAACAACAACAACAACATGCTGTGGATGGAACCCATAGCCTCACACATGCTGAGCAGGTGCTCTACCACTGAGCTACTCCCCCAGCCCCTCAAAGTTAATATTTTTTTAGTGATCCACAAGGAAATCTCATCCAACCTAAAGTATTAAACAGTAGAATAGTGCTTTTGCTACACACAGTGTGTTTTGTAAGTTTGTTCATAGGATGCATGTACGTGATTACTCTATTCCTGCCTCCACTTCTTCCATTAGCAGAGGAAGGGTTCAGAAAAGCCAACCAAATGTGGGAAGGCTTTCATTAGTAACAGCCTCCCTTGTAAAATATTAAAAAGTCCATATCTGTATGAAATTGTTGACTGCTTGCCACATTTACCATAGAGTACATACATCAGCTGGGCCACCTAAGTACTGTCTGTCTGACTTTGGGGAATTCATTTTCTTTTTACTTCTGCCTAGAGGACTACAGAAAGTTTTGAAATGAAAGACTGAACAACAACAATAGCAAAATAGCAAAGAAAAAATATTCTTGTGGACTGGGATGTAGCTCAGCGGTAGAGCACGTTCCTAGCCTGCATGAAGCCCTCAGTGCCATCCCAGCACCATGAAATAAATACATAAACAAACAGAAATGTTAGCATTTAGAAATTAATTCTAAATTTTCCAGACATAAGAACGTGAAGAGCTGTTTTCTGTGAGTGTACTGGGAGGTCAAGTTCGGGCACTGAGCTCAGTGTTGTGCTGGGTGTGGAGAGGCCCCTCGCTCAGTCTGAGGCCCGTCTTGGGGTCTGTCTCTTTGCTACTTGCTCTGACTGGTTACTGCTGAAATGAAGTATTCGTGCTATAGAAAACTTTGCTTTTCTTTGCCAAATCAGCATGATCAAATATTTCTAAAGCTAAACAAAATGACATGTTGGCTTGCAGGGATTACCCACACCCTCGCATGAATTAAAGGGGGGGAAAAACCTGAGCTGCTGCCTGGAGTCGGTGGGGAGAGGCTATTTTGCACTCAGAAAGATGCCCGAGGCAGCTGCAGATAGCATTGTTTTTGTTAAACTTTGGCCGGGCTGGTGTGTGCATTAGCTCATGTTCCAAATCTGTCACCAGAAGAATGTAGTGAGAATCTTGTTTCCATCTTCTTTTCTTTCTCACTTGGCCCTTTCCTCAGCCAGAGTCCAGCATCTCCACAGCCACTGGCCAAGGTTTGAAAACAGCAGTTTTGAATAAACCTGAGCAGGCTTTTCGCACGCTGTAGGGGTACTTGCTACGCAAGCCCCGAACGCATATTTGCAGGCCCTTCTGCCCAGAGGTGGTCCTTGCTGCTGATTTAGAACACGTGGGACCATCCTATCCCAGATGTCCACGAGTCTCCCCTGAAACTGGGGATTGCAGAGAAAACAACCAGCCCAGGCTGCTCCCTTCTGCCTACAGACACACCTGCAGGAATCCCAGGATTTTGTGTAGCTCTTAGGGACCTTATAGTCCTTCCTCAGTTTCACACCCACTGGTACAGCATCCACCTGTGAGCCCTCTGCCCTTTCCTCATTTCTCAGTAGCCCTGTGGGATTCTGTTTCCAAGTTTTTATATTGTGGTAAAATACATATGACATAAAATATATTGTCTTAGCCATTTTAATTTTTTTTCTTTCTTTTTTTTCTTTCTTTTTTTTTTTTGGCCATCGAGTCAGTATCCGACTCATAGCAACCCTCATGGGGTTTTCAATGGCTGACTGTTTCGGGATTGCCTTGGGAGTGGATTGCCAGGTCCTTCTCCCATTTTTGCGGTGCTGGGAATCAAACTCGAGACTTCAGAGACTGCAAGTTCAGTGGTATTAGATACATTCACAGCGTGCACCCATCGATACCATCCATTTCCAGAATCCTTTTCATATTGTAAAACAGAAACACTGTGCCTATTAAATAATAGCTCTTCCACCCTGCTCCTTTACTCCCTGACAACCACTGTTCTACCTTCTGTCCCTGTGAATCTGACTAATATAGGTCTTTGATGTAAGGAATTCATACAGTATTTGTCTTTTTGTGACTGGCTAATTACACTTAGCATAATGTTGTCAAATTCCATATATGTTATAAGGTGTATCAGAATGGCCTTTTTGAAGGCTAAATAATATTCCATTGAATGTTATGTACCTTAGCAATTTGTTTATCTACCGGTTTATCATTGGACATCTGGGTAGTTCCACATTTTAGCTACTGTGAATAATGCCACTATGAAGATGGCTGTACAACTGCCTCCTCAAGACCTTCCTTTCGGCTATCTTGTCATTGTTGTTGTTGTTGTTAGGTGTCTTTGAGTCGGTATCTGACTCATAGCGACCCTCATAGAGTTTTCAATTGCTGACTCTTTCGGGATTGCCTTGGGAGTGGATTGCCACGTCCTTCTCCCATTTTGGGGGTGCTGGGAATTGAACTCAGGACCTCAGAGATTGCAGCGCAGCGCTCTACCAACTGAGCTAAATCCCAGCCCATCTTGTCATTAGCCCTATGTTTTAAGATCTCTGGAGGTGGTCATCATCTGTGAAAAGATGAAAGACACTGAACCTCATCTCTGCAGGATCAGGGGGAGCTGTGTTGACTAATGCCCTTGGTGAATTGCAGAACACCTTACAAGGTCTATTCAGTTAAATACTGCATAAATGGAAAGTGGTCATATATTAATTGATGCCTATGGAGGCAAGAATTCTGTACTTGGCCCAAGGTGAGAACTTGGTTTCCATACAAGAGAAGGTGGAAGAGGGGAGGGTGCAGAAGGGCTGGGGAGGGCCCTCTAGCTGGGTGCTCCCTCATACCTCCAGAGTGGCATCATACCCCACCCCTACATTTTTCAAACTTTTCATTTCCTTTGCACTGCTGGGAGGTTGAACCCAGTCCCTTGTGCCGACTTTGAGCTGCACCCCCAGCCCTTTTTCATTTGAGACAAGGTCTCACTATGTTGCACAAGCTGCCTCTGACCTTGAATTTGCCATCCTCCTGCCTGTGCTTCGCAAGTCACTGGAATGACAGGCATGTACCATGGTGCCCCACTAAAGTTTGTGATTTTTTATTTTTGTTTTTTAGCAACACTGAGGGTTGAACCCAGGGCCATGCACATGCCAGACAAGCTCCCCACCACTGAGCTACATTCCGTCCTTTTTTATTTTGTTGCTTGGAGACAGGGTCTTGCCAAGGTACACTGGCTGCCTCTAGCTTGGAACTCACAATCCTCCTGCCTCAGCCTCCTGAGTCACTGAGTCACAATACCGTGGGGCCCGGCTTTCCAAATCCCTTGCTCCATGGCTTACTGAAATGCTTACCCCAGGATCTCTACATGCAGAGGGAAAGGACTTTTGGAAAGACAAACTACAAATGAGTGCCCAGTTGCAGAGGCCACCAGCAGACAGAATTGGCACTGGCAGGTCTCATCTTCTGAGACATGGCACCTGCTGGCAGCCACACAGAGCATGACCTTGACCTTAAAGACATTTCGTTTAACACTGCAGCAAAGGAAGTCTCAGGAGTGGTCCGTGGGCGTGTCAGTGAGCCCTGAGATCTGCAAACCCTGTCTATGGTAAAGGAGAAGCGTGGCTATGGATTGCCAACCCAAGCTGTGCCATGAGAGGCGTGGAAGGTTTCAGGCACAAGTTCAGAGGCCTTCCAGGCATTGGTTAATGTCTTGCATGCCGGAGAGCTGTGCGGATCCCTCGCTGGGCTGGAAACCCAGAAGCACTAAAGGAAAAGGTTTCCCCCAGTGTAATATGCATTTTCATCTCAAAAGATGAGTTTAAAAGTTTTGTCTGCCCCCAAGGCATTTTGTTCTGGTATTACATTTTTCATTGCCCTTTCTCTATCATGACACTGGTTAGTAAGACAAATGTCACTGGCCTTCTTTGCTACTCACCTCAAGAGCAATTGCCTGTATGTTCGTGTTTCACCCTACTTTGTAAATCATGGTGCCGCTGCAGCCGGGCTTCCCCTGGGGTTGACATCGGGCAGCTGTGACTCCCTAAGTTGTGGATGGCCAGCCATCCCCAGGGGTACACACCTGCACGCCTCTGTGTCCCCAACCTGCGATCCCACTCCATGTAGAGCTGGGCTGGCTGTGAGAGTTCCTTGGTAGCTTTCATGTCCAACCCGAGCAAGCTTCCAATGACCACAGCCCACCTGGCCTCCTCCCATCCAAGTCCCATTTCTATGCCTCCAGAGGCAGCTGCCTGGGCTTCTGCCTTCAATGTCATGAACAGAGAGGTGGCAAAGTCCCATTGAGGAGAATCCCAAATACCAGGAAAGAGCTTGGACTCTGGGTCCCTGGTGGTTTATGCTGCAAAGGCATAACTGGGTAATGGAATCCTCTGTACCCCCTCCTATGGCCTTGACTTTCCAGAAGATTTTCAGGGAATGAAATGAAGCAGGTGCTGGGGAGCCGTTCACCCAGTGTGTGCAGGTGTGAGGTGTGTATGCTTTTCAAAATAATTTAATTTTTAGAGCAGCTTTAGGTTCACAGCAAAATTGAGCAGGATTTCCATATATCCAAATCCCGGCACACATGCTCAGCCTCCCCAGTCATTAGTGCCCTCCAGCCAAGGAGTCCATTTGTTACAATCAGCAGAGCTGTGTGGACACATCATTGTCACCCAAGGTTCACTCTTGGTGTTGTGCATTCTGTGGACTGAGACAAATATGAAATGATAAATATCCATCCTTGCAGTGTCATATGGAATATCATATTTTCACTGTCCTCAGAAACCTCTGTCCTTCCCTTCCCTCCCAGTCCCTACAGGGAATTTGTCTTTCTTTCCTTTTTTTTTTTTCCTCCTATTTATTTTTCAGATTCTACAGAGTCGTATTATTTATAGTGGCTTAATATTATGCCTCTCCTCAAAGCATTTACTCTGCCATGCCATTTCTCAAGAGAACCCTGCATTTTATGTGGTTAATACTCTCATGTTAATATTTGGTCAAATAAGAACATATACATTTGTGCCAGGTGTGGTAGCACATGCCTGTAATCCCAGCACTTGGGAGGTAGAGACAGGAGGATCTATGTAGGTTTGAGGCCAATCTTGGTCTACATAGTGAGTTCCAGGCCAGTGTCTGGCCTACCTAGTGGGACCCAATCTCAAACACACACACACACACACACACACACACACACACACACACACACACACACGGGGTGGGATTTATAATGAGCTTGGTGCTGGGGTTTATCTCCATTAGTAGAGTGCTACTCTGCACTGTCTGAGGACCCAGGTTTGATCCCAGCACAGAAAAAATGGGAGAAGGACATAACAGCCCATACCCCCACCTCAGCAAAAATCCTCAAACCAGCAACCATTGAAAACCCTATGAGGATCTCTATGAGTCAGACGCGACTCAATGGCACCTAACAACAAACAAAGTTTTACCAAGCTCTTTAGAATTGTGAACTAGGAACAAAAGGGCTTTTTCAAATCTCCAAAGATAGGGATTGGGATCAGTCTATCTAACATTACTGTATTTTTTAAAAAGCTATAGGATGTACTTACTGCCTGGATTAGTTAGCTTTTCATCTCTGTGACCAGATTACCTGACAGAAACAATTTAAGGAGGGAAGATTTGTTTTGACTCACAGTCTTGAGGAGTTGGTCCTTAGCTGCTTGGCCCCATGCTCTTGAGCTGATCATCATGGGGGTGGAAGTGTGGGGCAGAGGGGAGCTGTGTACACCACGGCAGACAGGAGCGGAGAAAGCAGGGCTGGAACTGGGAGCAGGTATTGCCTCCAAAGCTCTCTCCCAGTGACCTGCTTCCTCCAGCCAGGTACCACGTCCCAAAGGTTCCACACCCTCCCAAAATAAAACCACCAGCTGGGAAATGAAACTCCAAACACAGGAGCCTGTGGAGGGGACACTCCATAGTTAAGCCACAACATTGACTATTTCTTCATATGGGTGTGGTGTTAAATATTCTTAATAAGATTCGGCACATTGTCCAAGATATTATGCTGCTAAAGGTTCTATTAGGAACCATTCTGTTCCTTAGGAGATGGGAGCTATAGATAAGTCATCCAGGCCTTGGGAATTCCTGTGCATGACACAGCAGGCAAGGAAGGAAGGAGGGAGTGGCAGGCATTGGATAGATGGGAGTTCTGATAACCACCCTGGTCAGGTTCTATTTTATTTTTACTTTTTAATTTTTATTTTCTTGGTATTTTGAGACAGTCTCTCTTTGTAGTCCAGGCTGGCCTGGAACTCACTGTGTAGACCAGGCTGACTTGGAACTCACATTCATTCTCCTGCCTCCGCCTCCCAGGGCTAGGACTATAAATGTGTGCCACCACACCCTCCGCCCCAGTCAGCTTTTAGTGAAAACCATCTGGGTTCTAAGGGCCTGAGTCTGATAGGCCACCAGGGCCCTCATGCATGGCCTTCCCTTGGCTTGGAATCTTCCAGGTGGGCAGGCAGTGAGTGAGAAATGCCCTCGGCTTCCCAACCGAAGTGTCTGTGGGGAACTTCAGGGACATCAGCCTGCGTCGTTCATGTGAGGGCTTTGGGGCTATTTTTAGACACAGAACAGCTAACTTCCAACAGATTCCTGTCATAACCTGCACAGGACTAGGGGATAGCTTGTGCCTTGTTTGCATTTTTTTAAATCGTGCAAAAATTTTTATAAAGTATCTCGTAATATGGTTTTGGTATAAAATTATAGAACCTGTTTTTTTTTTTCCCCCACAAATGTCCTCTAACTGTATAAATACCAACCTGGATGCTATCTAGAAACTATAAGCATAACAGAGATTAGGGATACAATCTTTGTGGTCATGTTGAAGCCTGGATTGCCATTACTTGATAACTTTTAATGTGACCTTGCATATCCACAGTCCTACTTCTGTTTAAAAGTTTGGTTCCACAGATCAATAAATTCGAACTTCGGAGATTTTATTTTTCTCTTAAATGTGGAAGCTGAGCTGAGTTTAAAACTATTTCCACTGTATCCTTTCTAGCCCTGAAGAATGGGATAGAACATAAACCAATAGAATGAATGTTAAGTAGGCCTTCACTGTGAAGGAACTACTTAGATAAATTATTTGAATTTTATTGAGACTTAGAATAATTGCACAGATTTTGCTTGAAGATAAACTGGTGTTTTTTGTTTTTTGTTTTCTAAGGAGACGATTTGACCTGACAAAGGTCACTTTGCATATTTTAACACTGGCTGTGTGTGTTTCCTATTCATCTGGACCACATAATAGATCTTGCAAAATGCTCCCCACTGCCTGCATATCTGTGAGACCTGGTGACTGTGGGCTCCTTCTGTGATCGGAACCCCAGTACAGGGCTCTCACCATCACCTGTAAGGATCTCAGAGGTGAGAAACTGAGCCGTACCCAGGTAGTTGAGACAGATTTTAAACAGAAATGAGAATCTGCACATAGTCAGCCTTTAGGAGATCTTATGCTCTTAAGAGACACTCTTGCCCCTTGTCTTATCACACATCCAAGTGGCTTCATTTTATTTGGAGGTAGGTAATATGTTGAAAATTGAATGTGTGCATTGTCTGTGTTGTTAGGTGCTGTCAAGTGGTTGAGTCAGATCCGACTCATAGCTACCCTACCTTCAAGAGAATGAAACACTCCCCAACACTGTGCCACGCACATGATCTTTTTTTTTTTTTTTTTTTTGAGCCATTGTTGCAGTCACTGTGTTTTCTCTCATTTTGAGTCGCACCTAATCAGCAAAAGGAGGACTCAGAGGCTTTTCTCCATTCTTATCATTAAGGTTGACTCAACTTTGAGGAGACAACTCTTCCCTAATTATTTCTTGAATGCCTTCCAGCATGGAGGGCTCATTTTCCAGCACTGTATTTGGCAGTCCTTCTCTGCTATTCATAGTGTTTTCAATGGCTAATTTTTTCAGGAGTGGGCTGCCAGGTCCTTCTTCCTCATCTGTCTTAGTCTGGGAGCTCAGCTGAAACCTGTCCACCATGGGTGGCCCTGCTGGTGTCCAAAATGCCAATGGCATAGCTTCCAGCATCACAGCAACATGCAAACCCCCACAGCACAAGAAGCTGACAGACATGTGGTGGACATGATCTTTGACACTTAAAAGCAGTAGCATCAGATCAGTGAAACCTCCTCACATGCCGTGAGTATACAAGCTGCTTCCAGGGCCAGTGTAAAGTACCAGCGACAGGCAGCACCAGGTACTTTTACCTCCTGAGCCTAGAATGGGCTTCAGCAGGTGCCTGGGGCATTAAGTGTTCTGTGTGGTGAGTACCCTGGTTGATGTGCAGTTTCAGGCAGGCGAGACCAGTGCTCCAAGTTGGTGTGAGAATCCACACCATAAGAGCTCACATATTTAGGCACTGATTATTAGTGCCTTGATAACTGCCAGTTTAAAAAGCAAACAAACAAGGTTCTATAAGCTGGGTTCAGTGGCACATGCCTTTAATCCCAGTGACTCAGGAGGTGTAGGCAGGAGGATCTCAAGTTCGAGGCCAAAGGCAGCCTGCATCACTTAGAGCGAACCTGGTCTCAAAATGCAATGAGCTAGGGGTATGGCTCAGTGGTTGAACGCTTGTGGAATGCATGCATGAGGCCCTGGGTTCAGGTCTCCAGTACCACAAATAAACTAAATAAATAAAAACAAGGTTCTGAGTGAAGAGTAGGAAAATCAGTGTTCAGTAGTTGGGGAGTTACTGTTCTGTCAGATGTGAGATCCTAAAAAAAATGTTCACACAGTTATAATGTTTACATGCAAATCTTATTTAATGAAACATTATTACACCAGTTTTTTTTATAGAGAGAGCTATTACTTTTTTATGATATGACTTCACTTTTATAGCTATAAATGTTTTAATTTATAATGCAGACATTTGAAAATAGCAAAAGCCCTTTTATATGGTGGATAACAAAGTCTGTTGGACTAGATTCTATGCGTTTGGACTCCTTTGCACTTATTTATTTTATTCAGCAGATACTGAGAGCATGGTATGGAAAGCTCTGGGTCAGCCTGGGAAAGAGAGAGGAAGAGAAAATAATAGATGAGGGGTTGAACTAGTGAAACAAAATCACTGGCATTTCCAGAGTATTTGGTATTCTGTGTACATAAAATACATGATGCACACATGAAAATAAAAATAAAATAACAATAAAAAAAATGGGAGACAGGCACCATGGAACCAGCCTATAATCCCAGAGACTGTGGAGGCTGAGGCAGGAGGATGATGAGTCTGAGGCCGGAGGCAGCCTGAGTCACTTAACCAGACTCTGTCTCATAATACAAAGTGAAAAATGCTGAAAGTGCAGCTCAGTGGTACAGCACTTGTCTAGCATGTGTGAGGCCCTGGAGTCAACACACCAGTACTGAAAAATAAAAGATAAAAAAGACCAGTGGGTATGTGAGACATTGTATTATGAATTTGATGTATTTGTTTATTACTAAAATATAAGTCCATGTAGTCAGGGGGTTTGTTTCACTGTATCTCCAGCCCCAGAGCAAGGCTTGTAGAGGACGCTCAACAAATATCTGTTGAATAAATAAATTAAATAAGTTGACAACGCTTAACTTCTTATGTATCTTGCAGATATTCAAGCTGTTTTAAACAAAAATGTCCTAGCTACAGGGTTTCTCTTAGGAGCATTTGTTAAAATTAGTTTTGGAAAGTGCACCAATTTCTTTCTGTCACCAGGGGGCGATATACAGCAGTCAAGGAATCGGGTTTTTCATGAATTCTTTTTAAAAGTAAAGTGAAGCCGGTACTCTTAGATGTGGATAACTGTGACTAAGTTAAATCAATGCTGCAGGAGAAGGTTTAGTGCTATGTCAGCATATTTTAAGCTTAACACAGGGTGACCATGTGTCTGAGTTAAAAATATATCCATAAAAATAGCCTGATAATGTGCTTAAAAATAAAGTACTATATAAATAGACAGCAAATGACTCTTTAGTTTGTTCTTTCTTTATTTCCTCCGTTTTTTTTTTTTTTTTTTTTTTTTTGGTAGTAGGTGGTGGTGATGCCGTCTAAACCCAGGGCTTCCCACATGCTACACACTTTACACACTTGCACTACCACTGAGTTACCACCAGTGCTGATTTAGTCTTGAGTCATTCCAAGAACACTTCTGCCACCCACATCGCATGTGGGATCTAAAAGTCAAAAGGTGTAATGCTCATAGGAAAGAGGACAAATCCTCATTCCCCTTCAGGACAGGAATAGAGTGGATTAAAAGCCCATCATTCTGTCTGTGTAGTTATCATGGTTTTAAGGTGTGGGGAGGGATAATGCTGAGATTCTAGTTCTGCTACACAGTGATTAAATATACACCTTCAAAACTGAGCCCCAGCTCCCGGCTTCATATCACCAGGCATATGAATAGTTGTTTTGTGCTCAAAACCTGTTGGACAGCCTCCCTTCACATGGAAATGCCCTGGAGGGTAGGTCTGGTAATATCTTTTATTGTTAAGGACAGAGTCAGACACACGTACTGCAAGAAAAGAATTTTCTTTTACAACATTATATTAATTAGAATAAACTCAATAATCGTTCCATAGACATCCCTGATGACTTGGGAGACTCGTTTATACTCATGTTAATGTCTTCCTTTTGCAGTTCCTGAGGTTTGGCCATTGGGTAGACTGAGATCACTCTAACCCCACCCCTCTCTAAGAGGTTTTGGTTGACAGAGCCAATAGCTACCTTGTCTCACCTCCTTTTCTTCTCCTTGCCTGGCCTCTGGAGGAAGTGTACCTTAGGAATTCGTCAAAGCTGGAAGACAGAAGGGGGAGCACCATGCTTAGGTACTAACTTGGCCTTGAAAAATGGGAAATCAGCCATGTGTGATTCAAATAAGCACAAAAGCTAACCAGTGCCCGCCTGCAGTGTCTGCATGTGACAGAGGCCTTGATCCGCTCTGTTCCTATCCCCCCCAGACTCAGGCGCACCTGTTGGTCAGCTGTGGTTTTCCCTGCTTTGCCTAGCTGAGGGGACAGAAAGCTGGTTCCTTCAGTGTCAAGGTTATAAGAGAATGGCATGTTAGGATAATATGGGGGGGGAGTTGGTGAAACTTTTATAAAACTCTGCTTTCCAAGGCCAATTTCCACAGAGCTGAAGGACAAACTTTTAGTTTGGATGCCCCGTGTCTCTTTCCTTTTGCCATAAAAATCTAGACAAGAATTTCCAGTGACCTCAATTACAGAATCCCTCGGGACTGTGCATAGATAAACCTTGGATTAGTGAAAACCCAAAATTGATCTGATGTTTATATCTCCCACATTAGTAGTTAGTAGGCATCCACTTTTCATAACTCTGGCTGAGGTTTAGCTCACTTGGAAGAGGAATGCTCTGCACTTTCTGAGGACCTGAGTTTGATCCCCAGCCCTGCAAAAATGGGAAAAGGACGTGGCAATCCACCCCCGAAGCAATCCCAAAACAATCAGCCCTTGAAAACCTTATGAGGTTCGCTATGAGTCGGAGGCTACTTGATGGCACCCAACAACAACAACATTTCGTAACTCTGGCTTTAAATGTTCCAAAATCCATTCCCAAGAAAAGCATAGAATGGGTGCTATATCTTAACTCTTGGGTCACTGAGAAATGATAAAGAAATGATATGCTAATACTCCAAAAGATTAACATTAGACACAGCAAAAAGGGAAGAAAAAGTGAAACAGAGAAGCTGTCAGGGCCGTTTCTGCTTGCAATAATCACACATTTTGGCTACATATTTGACTTGCCACAGGGCTCTGAACTAGTAATTTGGTGACTTCTGGCCTCCAGTGTATTACTAGTTTGTGTTCCCTGACCCTTCCTAATTTTACTCCAGCATCTGTCTCCACTCTGGGATGAAACTTGAAAGGCTGGCAGTGTTTAAAACTCTGTTGGGACCTGTGGAATTCTGGTGAGCCAGTGGGTGGAATGCTTGCTGAATGACAAAGGGGTGCCTGGCCAAAGCTGGAGGAGATTTGTGCGATGATAAATGTACTGCGACTCATCAGCCCGGATCTGTTCTTTTCCTTGTATAGAAGTATAAGAGGCCTGGGGCAGGGGAGAGTCTCTGAGGCTGAACCCTAACAGAATAAGGAAAATAAGGGTTTGTATTCACTCATGGTTTGACCAATGATTGGGCCTCCTTCGCTGAAAATACAGCAATCTATCTTTTGCTAGATGTTGCTTGTTTTCTAGACTGCTCCAGATTGTTCAATTGCACCTGACCCAGTGGATCACTTTTAAGCATCCAGGACCGGCAGTGTTTGCCAACAGTAGGTTGCTATTTTGAAATCAGGGAGCTTGGGAGTCTGATGCATGCTAAATAAGTTCCTCTGAAGACAGACTTTTCCTGAGTTTTCTCATTAAGCCAAGGAAGGGGTTGGGAGAAATCAAAGAAGGAAAGAAGCTTCCCTTAACCACCCCAGGCCACCGCTGCAGGGAGGCTTTCTTTAACTCAGTAAACTGAACCGTGAGGCTAGAGTCTGGCCTGTGCTTGAACAAGTTTCTATTATTATGTAAATGGCCTAACAGTGCAGCCCTTTAAGAGTTTTTGGCAATAGGTAACCCTTTGTCTGCCAAAAGGTAGGCTCTGGCTTGCTCCTTGCTCGCCAGCCCAGACTTTGCACAGTAAACAGAGGGTGACCTATAAGCCAGCCAGTCAACTTGTGGATGGCCTTATTAGGCAGGCCCTGGAGGCTGGCATCTGGGGACAGGCTGGCAGGACCTGCTGCATTGGGCTGGTGTCCTGTGCAGAGCTGGAGAGCTGGCACCCTGGAGACGTGGCCTAGTACTGTTCAATTAATTATAGAGCTCTGTGATGACAGGAATATGCATCCTCCTTGACAGCAGTACTTTATGGTATGGTTGGAAAATAGGTCTGTAGAGGGAGGTGACTTCTCAGAGGGCAGAGCGGTTCATCTTATTTTCCTGGGGCTCTTTCTACTGTGTAGCATGTATTGGCAAGTCCTATACCGGAATTTATTCTGCAGAGCCCAGACTTGATCAGAAACTGGGACTGGTTTACCTTTTGAGTTTTTGTTTTCTGTTTTACAGTGCTGGAGATCAAATCTGGAGCCTTGGGCATGCTAGGCAAACACTCTATATGGCCTTAATTAGAAAAGATGGTTTGATTTTGAAGGATAGCCACTGTTTTCTCTTACATACTGAGATATTTTACTTGTTTTGTTTTGTTTGGGTTTTGGTGGTGGGGATGCAACCCTGGGCCTCACAGCCTGCTAAGCAAGTGCTCCACCATTGACTTCCACCCCAGCCCATGATTGCTTTTCTGAAGGGGACGAACATTACTTAATTGCTGACTCAGTGGGTTATACTGCTTTATTCAATTATGTTTAATTATTCTTTAATGAATTAATGAACTAATTGAACAGCTACAATGGACCAGTATTAAACATTTCACTCCAAAATGTGTCTGGATGTAAAAAAGTTCCATGACAACCTACGTTTGCCTAGAACACAGCAGCTTACACACTTATTTTACGTACACTGTCTCAGCTAAAATGCTTCGTCCCTCCCATAGACTAGCATTTTGAAGTTCTGAGGAAGGAAATGCCCAGCTTGTCTCTTCTAGGAAGCAAGTCCTCAGAGGAACCTTGCGGCAGCATTCATTTCAAGTCAAGGCTCTCGGAGGGTCTAAAGTTCTTGGGACCTGACTCTCATTATACCTAGAAAGGATTCACTTGATTGGAGCACACCAAGAAATGGCAAGACTTCAAAAGTATCACTGGACAACATGGTGGTAGAGAACCTTGTCACTTATTGATATAAATGCATCCAAAACTTATCAGGTATCCTTGTATATAGACTGTGAACTCACTGAGGGGGAGTCTCCCTCTGCCTTCTGCCTACCCTACTGTGCAACTTCTAATAGGTAGCTGCTCAGCAAATCTTGTGCAAGAAGAAGGAACAGGCTCTGGACATGGAACAAATATCGTTATTCCCTTGGGTCCTGGGGCATTGCTTTTAGGACCTACTGCAGGTACCAAAATCCAAGGAGGCTGAAGCCCCTTATATTAAACAATGCAGTATTTGCATATGACTTAAGCACATCCATCCTCTGTATACTTTAAATCATCTCTAGATTCCTTATAATAATACCTATGTAATGTAAATGCTGTGTAAGTGGGTGTTATGCTCCATTGTTTCTGGAATAATGACAAGGAAAAATGTCTGAATGTGTTCAGTGCAAACAAAACCATCATAAACCGAACTACACTTTTGATCTGTGGACAGTGGGGGCTGACTATATCTGCTACAGGAGCTAGGAAAGGTCCCACATGGCTTGGAATAAAGTTTTGACATTTGTCAGGTGTTGGCTGAGCATCTAACTAGAAATTTTATGCAGATCATAGAAAATATCAGCTTCAATTTACATCTTGCTCTCAACATTGAATTCCACTGTACTTTCTGAGGCCCTTTGTTGCCCTGTCTTCAGATAGCTGATGTGGTTGCTATCAGGTCATGTCTGATAAGGGAGACTAGGGCCAGGCTGTGACCTGTGAAGGGATCACAATAGGCAACGGATGGATGGATAGATAGATAGATAGATAGATATGTGTGTGTGTATGTTGCTTTTTATATGCTTTTCCATTTCATTGTGTAGAGGCTCCATTCAGAGGTTGGAATGACAAGAGGCACCCAGGCCATACAGGAGGAAATGGCTGGGTTAGAACATCTCTGTTCCTAACAAGGGATGTTTCTCTGTGTCTGAAACCATGTAGCAGGACGCATTTCAGGTCAGTGTATGAACATGATGAGAATCTGGGTTTGCATTTCTGCTTGAACTTCAGAGGCAGCTCATGCATTTCTTCACTGACCTCTGCTGCACCCCTCCCCCCACGAAGTGGATCATGGGACACACATCCTTTTTTAAGCCTCGCCCCCATTCTAGCCCTTGTGTGTATCACCTCTTCCTGACGTGCCCAGCCCCCTCCTCTCCACTCAACCTCTGCCACTACTTCCTTCCCAATCAAGCTCACTAGTGACCTCCTCCAAGAAGACCTTCCCTCACCAAGCTCATCCCATCTGATTATTGTCTTTTCCTGCTTCTTCAGGATGTACCATCATGAATGGCTTGTATTCCAGTTTTTGAACTTAAGAGCCTATCATACTCCTCCTCTAGTGTAGGGTGACCTTCGTGTTTAACAAGCACCCATGTGACTCAGTTTGCTGCCTTTCACTTTGTATTAGATATTGAACTCACTCAGTATAAATGTGTCTTTAGTCGTTTCAACAAAGTGAAGAATGTCTTTGGTTTTCTGTCCCATCCTTCCCATGCCACCCACTCCTGGTGCCCATGACACATGAACAGTGTCATCATGGGCATGTGAAATCTGGCATGCCCCTGCTCCCCTATCAATCAGCTGATGTCCTGGGACTTTCCCTGAGAGCCTGATGTAGGTCTTGATACTAGTTAATGTCACCTGTGGAAAACACGGGCCACCTGAGGGTTGGCAGGTTGCTGAGCCTTTCCTGCCATTTTCATACTGATTATTGTTGCATTTGGCATTGTTTTTATGAAGATGCCCTCTGAAGCCAAGGAGGTCAGAAATTATTCAAAGCCCTTCCATTCAAATCACTCAAGTATAGCTGCAGAATAGCAATGACCTATCAGGTACCATTTTATACATTTACTTATCTTCCATCTGGACTCAGAGGCTCATAAAAATTTCCTCACAGCTGATGAGTCAGCGTTTCCTTGAGTTCCACTCCTGGGAAACCATCACAGAGTGAGTGTTGAGCGATCAGGGTGGCAGAGGCCTTCCTCAGCCTCCCCAGGTGATTATGATGGATCCTGTCACCTGAGATGTCCTTCCTGGTGCAGAGAGAGGCCTGGGCCCTGCCTTCCTGAAGACACAGTAGTCTGTAGAGTACAGTGTTCCAGGACATGGCTACAGAGTCACACAATGAACACCTGGGGGTTATTCCTCAACTCACTGTTTTCTTAAACCTTTATGTCTCAGGGCTCTGCCCGGGTCACAAATGTGCCAATGCCGTTACCTGGGTGCTCAGCACCTGCTTATGCTGGGTGTCCGCTTGTGAGTTACCTTCAGGGCACTTTTCTTACTGTGGTAAAATATGCATACAATTTACCATCTTAATCCTTTTTAGGGTGCAGTTCAGCAGTGTTAAGTGTATTCACATTGTTATGGAACCGTCACCTCCATCTGTCTCCAGAACTTTTCTAACATCCCAAACTGAAACGCTATCCCTGTTAAATAGCAGTTCCCCATTTTCTCCTATTCCCAGCCTCTGGCAACACCATTCTACTTTCTGACCCTATGAATTTGACTGAAGGACATCATGTTTGTGAGAGTAGCAGGTCAACAACAAAAGGAAGACCCTCGACTAAATGGATTGACATAGTGTCTGCAACAATGGGCTTAGACATAGAAATGGTTGTATGTATGGCACAGTGTTGGGTAGTGTTTCGTTCTGTTGTACATAGGGTCACTATGAGTGGAACCCAACTTGACAGCATCTAACGAGGTACCACATATAAGTGGAATCATATAATATTTGATTGGTTTACTTCACTTAGCCTAATCCCCTTAGTTTCATTCATATTTGGAGCAAGTATCAGAATGCCATTCCTTTATAAGGCTGAATAATATTCCAATATAGGCATATTTCAATGCACTATTTATCTATTTATTTATTTTTGCTTTGCTGGAGATCCAACCTAGGGCCTTGTGCCTGTTAGGCATGTATACATTTTGAACATGGAACTGACTTATGCCTTTTATTCTTGCTGTAGGAATCACTTGATCAGTGTCTTAGGTACCTGGATTTTTCTTCCCAAGAATCCTTAGGTATAGGTTCAAAATCAGCTTCAACTCAAAATTACTAGAGATAATTTTCACCACAAAAGTTAACAAGACTCTCTTGAACATCTATTCTAAAGATATCAATGCATCTTTTAGAGGATTATAATAACTTTTGCTTCAAAAAAGAAATTTTTTTTTTTTTTTTTGGTACTGGTAGTTGAACCCAGGGCTTGGCGCTTGCATGCTTTGCAAGTGCTGTACCGTTGAGCTACCCCCTTAGCCCATTTCTTTTACTTTTCAAGACAGGCTCTCGCTAAATTACGCAGACTGCCTCTGGTCTAGAACTTGCGATTCTCCTGCCTCTGCCTCCCAAATCACCGGGATTACAGTCATGTGCCACTAAGCCCTGCTCAAAAAAGAATTCTTAAGTATTGAAAGGTTGGCATGGGTTTTCTTTCAACACATCTGATAAAGAAATAGTTCTGAATTGTAATATATCTTATTGTCAAAAGTACTTTTGCCCTTTCATCTCTATGTGCATGGCCTGTTTCAAATTACTTTATGTAGTGATGTAATGCAACATTTTATTTGCAGACTTGTCCAAAATATTACCACTAACCAAAATTCACAGAGCGTGTCACAGTGTACACAGTAGGAGAATTGGACTAAAATAAGGAATCTGAAATGTATAAATAACGTGTATATGATACAAGGGAAATGAAACAGAATAAGTGGACTCCCCACTGGTGAGATTCCCTCATGTCAGGCTGTTCTGCCTCAGATTAAGGGTCTATGTGCAAAATTAAATCTTTCAAAGGAAATAAAAATACCGTTTATGGCTGCTGATGGCATATAAAATATTCCTTTCCAAGCTTATGAAAATATGTCTTTAACTCTGGAATTTCAGTCCAACTTTTGTCTTTAGCAGCTTATAGGTTGTTGTTCTTAGGTGCCGTCGAGTTGGTATCCGACTCCTAGCGACCCTCATAGGGTTTTCAATGGCTGACTGTTTCGGGATTGCCTTGGGAGTGGATTGCCAGGTCCTTCTCCCATTATTGTGGTGCTGGGAATTGAACTCAGGATCTCAGAGACTGCAGTGAAGCACTCTACCAACTGAGCTAAATCCCAGCCCCCAGCTTATAGGAGGCATCATTAAAATCATTTTCATGGGACTTCTTCATTTTAGAAATGTATCAATAGCGCACAACTGCATGCATTCAGGCAACTGTTAGGCAGAATTTCCTCCTGTTCTGTGTTGTCCATTTAGGTTCCAGCTCATTTTCCAGAAGACTGGGACTGCTTCTGTTCCTATTCAGGGAGCACAAAGAGGGGGTGCAAGATGGCACCTCATGGGTCTCGGCAGGTGCTCACCATGTGCTCACATCTTGTCAGCATGAGGTTCCCTGGGTGGCTTCCAAGATGTCCCCACATTCAGAGTGATGCCGCAAACATCCTCTCATTTCACCCTGACCTCACTTTGCATTTCCCTCACTGATTTTATTTGGCTTGGCCAGAGAAGGTTGCTTGTCTTTTAGAAATACATTTTTACTAATCTGTCCATGCTTGGCTGTCTATCTTAGGTTACATTCCATTTCAGATTCTTGCCTGCAAGTGGGGCTGGTAATCAGGTCTCTTTGGCAGGCTGGAGGGGACAAAGTGAGTCCAGCGCCCCCGAGCATGCGGCATGGAGATGAAGGAACACCGGGCTCAGGTCCTCTTCTTACCTCATTGCCTCGGGTGTGGTAGGAAGTGACCAGTTCCAGTCGGGCACAGTGGTGCACCCTTGTAATTCCAGCAAGTCGGGAGGCTGAGGCAGGAGGATCGCAAGTTTGAGGCCAGAGGCAGCCTGTGTAACTTAGCAAGACTCCATTTCAAGATAAAGAGAAAAAAATGGGCTGGAGCTGGGGCTCCTTGGAAGAGCGCTGGCAAAGCGTGCATGAGGCCCTGGGTTCAGTCCCCCAGTACCAAAAAAATAAAGAAAACAACAATTTCCCACTCGGGGTACTTGGCTGTTTCCCTTCTTGTTGGCTTTGTTTCCATTTTCTCCTCTATGATGATGACCCCCAGCAGACAGCTGTCACTCACGTTGCAGGAGGGTGTGAGTGTCTTCAACACACCTGGCCAGGCCTGGCTTCTGCACTGGCCCCGGTAACCTGAACTACAGTGGTGGACTGCACTGCACAGACCTGAGGATTTAATCCTCCATCTTCTGTCACCCATCACCCTTTGACTTTGGCTCTTTGGGGGAAGATTCTTCTTACCTGGCCTCATCCTGACTTCGCCAGTAGTTAGACATCAGGAATCGGCTTACTCATCTTTACCATTTCATGAGGTCCTCAGGAAGCCTTGACCTTTGTCTTCCTGCACATAAATATTTATGTTCCATAAAATCACTTCATATTTTAGGAAAGATAAGAAGACTTTATTAAGAGTGTCAGGCTGAGGGAAGACATACTTTTTGTTTATGCCAGCTAATTGAAAAATAGAGTTGACCAAGAATGAAGGGGAATTTAAGAATAGGAGTGATGGACTTACCTGCTTGATTGATTCAACTGATTCACTCAACCTAATATTTATAGGTCATTTGTTCTGAGCCAGGACGGGGCTCAGGTGTTATCCCTTAAGTTTTAAAACCTTTAGCTAGAAGGCAGTGAAGGGTTTTGGCCAGGAAAATATAATGACAGAGAAGCACCAGGGAGAAGGAAATATATAGCAGGGTAGGTATTAGTGACTTTTTCATCACTGTGACCAGATACCTGACCAAACAACCTGAGAAGAGGAAAGATTGATTTTGGCTCATGTTTTCAGAGGGTTCAGCCCATCATCACTTGGCCCCATGTGCTTGGGCAGGGCATCATGGTAGCAGAAATGTGTGGAGGAAAAGGCTGTTCACATCATGGTAGACAGGAAACAGAGAGAGAAAAGGAGCAGGGACCCGGTATAACCTGAGTCACTCACCTCTCCCCACTGACCCAGTTCCTCCAGCTACATCCCCACCTCTCAAAGTTTCTACCAACTCTTAAAATATCTCCACCAGCTGGGGACCAAGCAGTCAACATGGGAGCCTTTCGGGACATTTCACTTTGAAACCATTGTTGTTAGGTACTGTCCACTTGGGTCTGATTCATGCGACCTTATGTACAACAGAACAAAACACTCCCTGACACTGTGTCATGCCCGGCACTTTGTCAGTGCTTCTCTGCTGTTCATAGGGTTTTCATTGGCTGACTGTTTCAGGATTGCTTCTGAAGTGGATTACCACATCATTCTCACATTTTTGCAGTGCTGAGGATCAAACCCAGGTCCTCAGAGAGTGCGGACCAGCGCTCTGCCATCTGAGCTAAACTCCAGCCCCATTGAAACCATAACAGGGCATTAACAGAGAAGTTCAGTGGTGATAAGCAGGGAGAGCTCGGCCCCCTGCTTCCACAGATCATGGTCCTGCTCATGTCCAGTTTGGGAATCACTGTGTTGGTGTTATATAGCATTTTGATGATTATCGGGGTCAGCTCTTAAATCAGTTGCCAAGAACATGTATAGTAAGTGTAGAGGACATGGGCAGGTTGCTGGGGGCTATCAGTCCATGGGCACAATTCCATTTGTGACCATGAGTTCACCCTGGACATTTAGCCTAAGTCTAAATCTAGGGGATTTTAAGAGGTTATATCACCTTTGTCCTCATTTGTACGTAAGCGTTTTTGTAGTTATGGAAGTACATCATGCTTATGTGGATCCTCTGGAAAAGGAGAGGAAAAAACCAAGTTGTCTTTGAGTTGTGAGATAATGTTTCAATCCATTTACCATCTTCCCAATTAGGTGTGTGTGCATAACTCTAAGATAATGAAACATTAGACATTCCCCAAGTTACTAATTTAGTTTCAAATGTGGTTTTCTTATGCCGTTTCTCCAGTCTACTCATCCAGTCTTCCGTGTGTTCCCCTGTGTAGACTGATTCCAGTTTCATACATCTATAAACAAACCCACTGTAAACATCCTTGTGCTTATTCCGAGTAATGTCCTTGTGTCCATTTCCAGAGGAGGAACTGCTGAGTCATTGTTCCCTAAACTCTTCAAAGTTGACAGTAATGTCCATCTCCTGTCCTTTTCCAGCGAGGTGGGATCCCAGGGAAAGGAAGGAGAATCATAGAGGACTCAGGTGCTCGCTTAGCTCTGATCAAGGGCACTGTTGTCTCTCTCCTATAAGGACCCAGATATGCCTGAGTTACTCTTGACTGGGGTCAGTCTGGTTTTGAGGAACATCTATGGGACCAAAACTAAATCTAGAAATCAGATAGGTGTAAGAAAACCACCAGCAGCTGCCCTGACCCTGCTGGGGTCAGACTGGCCCTTGACCGGTTCAGCCAATATGGGCCATGGGGCTGCAGGACCCTGTGACCATAATCCAGGACGAGTTTCCAGCCATAGCCTTCATTATTTTGCATTTTGGCTATTCAGAAATGTGGGAATTGTCCTGTGAGTCGGAGGATGTGGACTTCCAGCCCGGCTCTGTCACCAGCACCCTGTGCAACCTTGATGGAGTCACCTAACATTTGTAAAATGAAGACTCGGTGACCAGAAAGAGCCTCTTTGGCTCCAGTCACCCCAGGACCCAAGGTTTTGGGTTTACTGAAACCTGATTCACTTTTCACAGTGATGCCACTTTGGGGTGTTGTCACCTCAGTAGTTCATTTGTAGATCCTCAGTCATCCAGGTCACCTCTAGGCGCCACCCATGCTGTGACCGTGATGTCCCACCTCCCCTCCCAGGCATTTATGCCTCTTTCACTGAAGCATTTCTACACACTCATCTACAAGCAACGTAAACATTTGCTTTTACATCCTTCTAATTTAAAGATAAAACCTTAAAAATATCCAGTAAAATAATTTACTTCCACAAGTCATTGTTCCTGAATATTGAAGGCTACTGCATTTGAAAATAGAAGATGTTCCTGAGGGGGCAAAGAATTCTATGTGACCCTTTGGTTGGTGCAGAGCTGGTGGCTAAGTGATGAAATGTCTTCTTAAAACATAAGAAAGTCACAATCACAACATGGAATAAAATATATTAGCCTACAGAATGGCTTAAGGAAATGCTTGCCTGTTTTGTAGCTCCCGTGTGTGAATGAGCTGGCCTAAAACAATAATTATCACCAGCATAATGATAATTTATTGTAATTATTGTGGAGCAAATGGAAACACTTTGTGGATACTTTCTATTGAGTTAAAAATACATTGACTCATAGTCTTACTTGATTTCCTGTGGCTGGCACACTTAAATAGATTAAAGTGCACATCCATTGTCTCATAAAGAATTTTGTGTTTTTTCTTTTAACAATGAAGCCATATTTAAATAGTTTGCTTTGTATCACAATTGAAGGATGAGGCAAATGATTGTAGTCATATTCTACTACCAACTTAAAAGAATATCCAAATTCTTTGTGTTGTGTACTGGAATTTTATTTTTAAAAAGTAGAATAAATGTATTCTTTCATAATAATTACAAAGAAACATTTAGTCTTTTATGATAAGTAAAATTGAATATTCTAAAGAAGAATCATTTTTAGGAAGATAGTTGTGATAAGCAAAGGATGCTGAGTTTTATAAATGAAATTTTTTGTAAAGGATTGTTTATCAACATAGGTATTATCTCAGCTCATCTGTTTATTTCCAGAATCGTTACTTCCACCATTTCCTCCCTTTTCTCTTCTCCTTCCAACACCTCCTTTTCCCTTTTTGTTCCTAGTTATCTACGAACTTTCAATAGTTTCCCACCTAGATATTCACAGTACTTAAATTGTTGTTTGTTAAATTTTTTATTTTTTATTTGTTTGTTTGTTTGTTTGTTTATTTTGCAGTACTGGGGGGTTGAACCCAGGGCCTCGCGCTTGCATGCTTTGCAAATGCTGGACCACTGAGCTGCACCCCCAGCCCATTTTTTTTACTTTGTGAGACAGGGTCTCCCTAAGTTATGCAGACTGCCTCTGGTCACGAACTTGGGATCCTCCTGCCTCCGCCTCCCGAGCCTCTGTGATTATAGGTGTGTACCACCACACCCAACTCCTTATTGAAGTTTTCTAAACTATTCTATTTGCCGTATTTCTTCCCAGTTTTGTAAGAGGCAATCAGAAGCATAAAGAAAATGCCAGGTGCTGCCATGTAGTAACCAGTGTTACATGCCTTATGTTTCTACACCTTGATTAATTAGGCATATAATTCTTCATTTTCAATCTAGTGTATTTGTATTTTAGAGCTCCAACTACATCCATCTGGTTCAAACCCAGGATATGAAATCCCTGCAGTGATTTTGGATGTGATCCCTAGCTTTCAGAAAAAATCATTCCATCATTTCCTGTGGTCACTCTGCAAACATTTACGGCAGACCTAGTATGTGCCAGTGTTCAGGATGAAAGATACAAAGACAGACAAACTGAAAGTCCCTGTTTTAGGGTGGAGGTGGGATGAATCATGATCTTGATCCACTTACCCAAGACTGTGACTCCATCACTGAGTATTGTCTCCTCAGGACCAAGTTCCACTCCAGCCCTGTTGTCTTACCTGGTGGTTGAGCCGATTTCCTTTGGTTTTCTATAATATCTTTTTTAGCTGTGACATTGTCCATCTCTAATTCCTGCTGATTGTCCTTCCAGTTGCATTACTATGGCCTGAGCCCACCAGCTGTATGTTGCAGTTAAAAATAAAGAAGGATCAGTCATATTGGTAAAACTTCACAGCTTCTGTCTCAAATTAAAATTTTTGAGCCTCTCATAATATCTTCCCTTTCTTTTCCCACAGTTTTGCTCATATGTTGCTTATAAATCTTAAATCTTAAGTATGATTTTTTGGCTTCCTATTAGGTAAAATATTTCATTTAACTTAGCCAAAGCCAAACTTGGAGCAGCCTGAGAAAACTTACATGGCTTCCTGCTTCCCAATACATCCAGACCCTCTGTAGGTTTTCCTTCCTTTGGTTTATGTTTATTTTTAGGAGAAGGAGGAGTTCATTTTGACTCCCCCCAGGATGGTTAGGTTGCAGCGTTGTTAACTAGTCCAGAGCGTGCACTGTGATTTGGCCATGGCTTTGCTGTGGCGCCGTCATAAATGTCCCAGCACTGGACCTCACTTTGTTGCAGCATCTCCAGGTCCAATTTCTGTTTATAATCTGATTAAGGGGTTTGATTTTTTTTTTTCCAGTCTACAGTGTTTGGCTCTGTGTTTACCATATGCTCAAGGATGAGTGCCTGGTCTCTTTAGCCGTGTACTGTGAAAAAAATCTCAACCCAATTTTGCTTAGTCCAGCCCAAGGCTGGTTCTGGTTGAGAATTAGCTATAGAGCAGACTATTCCCCAACCTTCTGACTGTAACCATGTTCAGAAGCCCAGGGGTTTCCAGCTATGTGGGAGCTTTCAAGTTCTCTGAGAAACAAGGTAAGGCAAGAGAAATATCAAATTGCACTTTGTATTCATTTTGTAACACATTTGCCTTGGAATCCTACATTTTACCTTGGATTCTCCTGTGTCCAGTTAGTTATGCAGTTCTTTAAATATCTAATTGACTTTGTAAACCGGCTTATCTTGTAATTGCTGAAAATGGACATTTTCTTTCTGTTAGCAAGTTGAAGATATTGCTAAACAACTAAGGCCTTTATATAGGAAAAATTGCAAATTAAATTGGAATGCCCAGACTTTTGAATTCTGGATGTGCTGCACTTTAGCTAAAATATTTTTCTAAGCCAAACACTGTATGTATTAAATTATTTCCAATAGGTAATAATAAGTGAGTCTCTTTTATTAGCTCTTCATCTGAGACAGTTTGGAACAAAATCTTGTCTGTTCAGTGGCTTTTTTTCATGCACAGAACAAGATATATGCTTTTAATTTAATTACTGAGGGAGTAGTACATATTCAGTGTCATGTTGGAACAAAAAATGAAATGCTGAGGTTATTATGAACATTTTCAGATTTGAAACCCAGCCATTATATAATCAAAGTATTTTATAGCACAAATGCACTATTAGGAAGTGACTAGAACAACTCAGACCCCGACTCTGGAAATTTCTTATATAATAATTTATAGCTTTATAAGCTGAATTCTCTTTCTTTAAATAGTTAACACGGTACTTGTGTACTCAGAAGAAACGCCTAGATATTTTTTGGCATTATACCTCGGACTTTATTGTGCTTCTGTCGTTGGCCCAAATTTCCAAATTTCACGATTAAGCGAGTATTTTGATGGATTCAGAGGTGTCAGTATCTGGTGTATTTTGTACCTATTTTTCCCCAGGCTTGTGCCCTTAAATATTAAACAGTAAGAGACACTTCCTTAGGGGCAGACTGTTCTGTAAGTGGTCTACTTGTGGTTTTCTGGGTGGACAGATGGTCACAATGCCAAGACCTGTGGAACACATTGCTTACCATTAGGCCACATTGCTTACCATTAGGCTGGCTATACATTTTGCCTGCGCCTGGTTTTGATAAACCCATTCACTCAGGATGTGTGTTTTTCCTGCATGAAATTGTTACCAGCTGTCTTTATATAATATTACATCTTAGCTTCAAAAATAAATGGTTGTTTTGATGTGTTGTTATTGTTTAGATTTTAATGAAAATAACAAAGATACAACTCAGGTGTCTCTTCTTCTCCCCTCCTCCCCTCACCACCCACTACCCTGTTTTTTAAAAGCATCTCAGCTCTATCGGGCAGATTACTTTCAGTATTTCTGGTTACCTTGACCAAAGTTGCTTATTTTCTCTCTCTCTCTCTTTTTTTTTTTCTGAGTACCGAGCTATGTCAGTTAGTATTTAATTGGTTTGAGTTACTCTTTTTGCCATAACAAATTTAAATGATAGCATTGAACTATGTCAGAATATTTTTTAATCCATGAACTATGTTGGTTACTTTTCAGGAAAGAAAAAGAAAAAAAGTAAACAAAAAACTTGTCCATATAAAATTTGCATGTGGAGTGTGATTCTTAGAAGATGTGATTTTGGCATTCTTATTTCTTGTCTCACTGATGTTCTTTTTTCTTAAATTGTAAGGGAGATCAAAGAATGTTTTCCTGTTGGAACTTTTTAACTTACTGTAGAACTATTTCAGTGTAACATTATTTCTTTTCCCTTAGATTTCAGCAAGAACAACTTAAGCTTCATTGGATTCCCACATCAAAGAAAAGTTCCAAGGTAAAGTGGCCTTTGTTTAAGGAATTTTAAAGTTTGGAGCTTGGTAGTAGATTTTAAATTATTCTCTTAATTTTCTCCCCCTACAGTGCTGAGGCTTGAACCCAGGGCCTCACACATGGTAGGCATGTGGTCTACCACTGAGCTGCGCTCCCTGCTTCCTATTCTCTTAAATTCCTATTTTATGAGTTTAAGTGTTTGCCAAAGTGTTTTCTCCTCAGAGTTTTATTCACTAGTATACATAAAGCAAGAGCTAGAGGTCCAGCTCAATGGTAAAGTACTTAACTAGCATGTGCTTTGATCCCCAGTACCAGGAAAAAAAAAGTGTACACACACACATATACAAAGCAAGCTGACTTCACAGTATATTCAGGCAGCAAAAATTCTTTTTGTATTAAATGCTGTTTATGGTAACTCTTTGCAGAATAGAGTGTGTCACTTACAATTAATTGCAAAGCTAGAAAGGGCTATTACCTTTTCTTTCTTATACCCACCTCTAAGCTTGGCATATACTTTTGCAATCTATCAATCAAGTAAGGAAGCTTTGGAATGCTTTTTACTTGTTGTACTGAGGGGGCTGAACCAAGGGCCTCATGCATATTTTCCAAGCACTGTACTGCTGAGCCGGACCCCACCAAACCCTTTGTTTTTAACTTTTTATCTTGATATAGAGTCTCCCTAAATTGCACAGGGTACTTTTGGCCTTGAACTAGCAATCTTCCTGCTTCTGCCTCCTGAGTCACTGGGATTATACAGGCGTGCACCACAGTGCCTGGGCTTGGATTTTTTTTTTTTTTTTTTTTTTTTTTTTGGGGTACTCAGGGTTGAACCCAGGGCCTCGCCCTTGCATGCTCTGCAAGTGCTGGACCACTGAGCTGCACCCCCAGCCCATTTTTTTTTTACTTTTTTTGAGACAGGGTCTCACTAAATTACGCAGACTGCCTCTGGTCTTGAACCTGCAATCCTCCTGCCTCCGCCTCCCCAGCCGCTGGGATTACAGGCGTGCGCCACTGTGCCCAGCCCTGGCTTGGATTTTTTAGAGAAGGTTTATCCTTGTCTCATCTTCTTTCTCCCTCCATCATTCTTTGCTTCTACCCAACCTCCTTTCTTCCTTCCCTTCCTCCCTGTCTGCATCTACCCACATGTCCATGTGAGTTCTTCTTGCTGGTCTTACCGTCTCTCTAACCTGTCTGTACTTCCAGTTACTTTGGCTGCAGGACATTATGGGTACTGATTTGATTTGTCTAATATGCTAAGATTACGTGGCACATCGTCCAGGATATAAGACAATGTAAAAGTGAAAGTGTGTGCCAAAGGAGCTGTATCTCAGATGCTTTGTTGTAGGTCATTGTCACTAATACAGTTTGATATTTTCAAGTGGAGGCACAAAGTCATGTGCTAGAAGGACTCCATCCTTAATGGGCCCTTCATTCCACTTGGGTGCTCCTGGACCTAATCCATTATGGCACTGGTATTTTACTAAAAGGGGTTTGCATTCCCTTAGCATTAAAATGGGGCCAGAGTTTAGCTCCTTTGGTAGAGTGCCACTCTGGGCTTTCTGAGGCCTCTGGTTCCATCCCCAGCATTGCAAAAATGGGAGAAGGATATGACAATCCACTCCCAAAACAATCAGCCCTTGAAAACTCTCTGAGGGTGGCTGTGAGTTAGACCTGACTCCACGGCATCTAACAACAACAACAGCATTACAATAAACATTGTCTGACTTCTTTCCTCATCAGGCAGAGTGTGGCTCTGCATTTGAAAATTGAAGGGCTGATCTTATAAACACACTCGAAAGGATAATTCATTGGTGTATTCCATGCACATCTAAATACAGGGTAAATTAGAGTAGTAGTGACTCAGGGTCATCGACAACATTGTCTTCATTGACTGATGAAAGAATATTTGATGCATTCATGTTTTGTATCTTTGGCAGGTTTAAACAAGACTCAAGGCTTATATCCTAATATATCCCTAGTTTTTGTTGTTGGGTGCTATCAAGTGGGCCTCATAGCCACTCTACGTACAATAGAATGGAACACTCCCCAACACTGGGCCATGCACATGATCTTTTTAGGTTTGAGCCTAATGTTGCAGCTACTGTGTTTCTTCTCATTTTGACTGGTGACACATCAACAAGGAGATCCCAGGGGCTTTACTCCATTCCCATCATTAAGGTCGGCTCTACTTTGAGGAAGCAGCTCTTCCTTAGTCATATCTTGAGTGCCTTCCAGCCTAGGGGGCTCATTTTCTGGTACTGTATTTGATGTTGCTTCTGTGCTATTCATAGGGTTTTCAATGGCAAATTGTTTTATAAGTGCTCTGCTGGGTCCTTCTCCCTAATATCTTGTCTTAATTGCAGTAGAGCTAATAAGAGACTAAGAAGAAGGGAGAAAAAAAAAGGGAGACCAGACAGCATTGCTTATTCAAGGACACAGAGTATGAAATATGAAAGTCAGACATTTCAGTGGGTAGTGACTCAAAGGGCCCCAGAAGTCCTAAAATCATGGCTATTATTTCACGGACCTATTAAAATTATGGCCTACTTGGCATGTTGCTAAGTGTAAAATGTGGTGGAAGTAGAAGGCCTGCCTCCTTACAAGAAATCTGGTCCACCAGACACCAACTAGGAGAGGCAAAAATATGAGGGAGTGGGGTTTCCCCTCTCTTATCTTCTAATTCATGCTTGAGCAGCAGAGCAAACAGAGTGGAGGGAGCCTTACACCATGTGGGTGCTGGACAGCTGTACTGAGGGTGTGTTCCACCTGTGTAAAAGGGACGTGACAGCAGAAAAGCCTGCTCTCCCTTTAATAAATCTCCCCTTGTTGCTGCTGTGAGGATTTTAAGTAGGTTAATGGGACACATTTAAAAAAATCTATCATGGAAGCAGACTGCAAGGTCTCCTCAGAAGAGAAGCAGAGGAATGAAGGTGTCAATGAGTCAAAGAATGAGCGCTGTTCCAAAGATACAAACAGTTCAACACAGACACAAGAGGTATTTCTTCAGACTAGAAAACTTTAAAATTATGGTTACAAAAGTGAAGGTGATAGCATGTATTCTAGTTATAAATGGAGACATGGTTTCATACTGAAATGCAGGCTCTTAGTGTACCACTGTGGTGTCCGATCCGTCAGATCTCAGAAGCTAAGCAGGGTTAGGCATGGTTAGTATTTGGATGGGAGACTGCCTGGGAACACCAGGTGCTGTAGGCTTGGGAGAAGGACCCAGTAGCCAACTCCCAAAAAACAATCAGCCATTGACAACCCTATGAATAGCACAGAAGCACTAATAATACTATTTGGTCTGTTGTACATAGGGTCACTAACAGTTGGACACTGACTCAATTGCACCTAACAACAACTTTTGGCTGAACTATGACAACCAGCCAAGGCCTGCAGAAGTGGCCCCTCCTTGGATCTCTTATACCAGAGGTGGAAAGGGAGGATGGGAGGAAAAAGAGAACATGGCATCTGGGCTCAAGGCTAGAGTTCCCAGTGCTGGGAGCTGGGCCTGGTCTGCATTCCGACATCTTGGACAACTCAGGAAGGAGAGGAGGGGAGGATGTCAGGGCTCCCTGGGGCTGCGTGTTCCCTCAGCCAGGTCATGGAAGGAGGTACTTGTTGACAAATGGTCTCTAATGCTTTACTGGGACACCCTGCCTGTGCTCTTAACTCGGGCTGGTACCCTCAGGCATAGGAAGCCCACGGAAGAGCCGGGGTGTTTTTTAAGGACCTGGTTTGTCAGATGATTTGGGGGGGTGTCTGTCATTAATCATAGCTTTTGCAGCCTGCTTTGACCAGAGCCACAGGTCCCAGCCAGGCTGCTTCTCCCTCTCGGCCTGTCTGCTTCCTCCCAAGCTGTCAGACTTGGGGCAGGGATAGGGGAGTGAACCATAGAAACAGGAGTGAAAGGCACACAGCCTTGGGGATGACAGATTGTATGTGGGGAGCTGTGGGGGTTAAGAGATTACTCTGTTGTTGTTGTTGTTAGGTGCTGTCTAGTCGGTATCCAACTCATAGCAACCCTGCATACAACAGGCGAAACACTATTGTCAGTGCCTCTCTGCTGTTCATAGGTTTCAATGGCGGATTGATTTTGGGAGCGAGTTGCTGGGTCCATCTGCCAAGTCTAGAGCACCTGGTATTCCTAGTCGGTCTCCCATCTAAGTACTAACCAGGCTCGACCCTGCTTAGCTTCTGAGATCTGACGGGATCGGATGCCACAGGGCTATGGCTGCAGGCAGATTACTCTGTATATACATGCAAATCTAGTGGTACTTCACACATATGTGCAACGTGAGCAAAGGGCATTAGGAGAGATGGGTTCCCAGTTATATACTAGTATAAAGAGAAGAGAAGGAAACAAAGGAAAAGGGGGAAGGAGGAAAGGAAGGAAAAAACAAAAGCTAGTTATAATTGATGTTACTAAATATATGCCCTTCTAATTCTCAATGTTTGGGATGATTTTCACCCCAGGCTGTCACATCAATAGTGCATAAAGGGCATACATAAAATACTTCAGGGAAAATTCTAGTATACATTTGAATTATTTCATGATAGTTTTTCATTAACTTAACATATATTTATTGAGAGCTGGGGTTTAGTTCAGGTGGTAGAGTGCTGCTCTGCACTCTCTGAGGACTCAGGTTCGGTCCCTGGCACCAATCCACTCCTGAAGCAACCCCAAAACAATCAGCCATTGAAACTGTATGAGGGTCCCTATGAGTTAGACCTAACTTCATGGTACCCAACAACAATATATTTATTGAAATTTTCCGGGCTTGGGCATAGCCCAGTGGTAGAGTAATGTGCAGCATGCATGATGTTCTGGGATGGACCATAAGCAAAGTATTCAAATTTTAAAATAAACTGGCATTCTTTCAGTAAGGTACAGTCCTGCATTTCTTTAATTTTGTAGAGTTTATACATCTGAATAAAACACCTCAAATAATCATCGCTGCTACAAAATTCTCTGTTTAGAAGTCGGTGCTAATTCTAAGTTTCTGACTAGGCAGATGTCATAGGAAGTTCAAGTATGTGATTTGTAGACATTAACTATTTTCAATACTTATTAAATAACGTGACCAGGCACCGTGGCACATGCCTGTACTGTAATCCTAGTGGCTCAGGAGGCTCAGGCAGGAGGTTCTCAGGTTTGAGGTCACAGACAGCCTAAATATTTTAGTGAGACCCAATGTTAAAATAGGGGCTGGGATTTAGCTCAGTTGGTAGAGTGCTGTGCTGCAGTCTCTGAGATCCAGGGTTCAATTCCCATCACCGCAAAAATGGGAGAAGGACCTGGCAATCCACTCCCAAGGCAGCCCGGAAACAGTCAGCCATTGAAAACCCTATGAGAGTGGCTATGAGTCGGATAGTGACTCGACGGCACCTAACAACAACAACTGTCTTAAAATAACAAATAAAAAAGGGGTTAGGGGTACATCTCAACGGTACAGCATTCGCCTAGCATTGCAGATGTTCAACCTCCCCAGTCCTGAAGAGGAAGAATGTGAATGCATGTCATGATTTTATGGGTGTAAGCTTAGCCACACTTATAATCAGTAACTAGAACTCCAGGTGGGCTTGGCTCTGCAAAGGTTGGATGGGGCAACCTTGAAATGTATGGAAGTCGCTTCAGGTTTAGTCTGTTTGTGGGGTAAAGAGCACTCATGTGTCCACCTAGACAGTATGCATAGCAACTTCCCCAGTCTCTTCTTCAACCTCTGTGGACATGTCCCCTGCAGAGGGACAGACAGAGAGACGTCCACGGGTACCTTAGTCAGCTTCACGTTCCTACAACGAAATACCTGACGCAGGCTACTTATGAAGTAAAGGAAGGTTTATTTGAACTCACAGTTCTGGAGGTTCAAATCTAAAATCAAGTGATCACATTGCTTTGGGCCTGTGGTGAGGGCAGCACACCCTTGTGGGAGAATGTACTAGAACAAGTAATCACATGTCAATCTGAGAGGAGCCTGAGAAGAAGGGACTGGGGTCCCACAATCCCCCTCAAAGGCTGATGATTTAAGGACCTCTCCCAGGAATCCCCCTCCTAAAGGTCCTCAGCACCTCCCAGCACCCCCACCTTGAGAACTAAACCTTTCCTCTGCCCTTTTGTGGCATGTGCTCACCCAAACCTCAGCAACTAGAGGCGGTCAGATTCACCCCAAACGCGTGGGAATTGCAGTTTCCTCTCCACTGGGGCTTATTTTCTTCCTGTGAGACAGCAGCACCGTCTGCCTGCCTGGATCCAGGCACATTTCCACCCAAGATAGTGGAGTCCTGTCCCAGCAGGCTAGGGCAGCCGCACGCACTGCAGCATCAGAGAAAGGGCTGGACTTGATCCTCGTCTCCTCTTCTTGTCAAACCTGGGACCTTGGACTCATCACAGAACCTGAGTCCGGAAGGCAGCAGGCGGTCAGCCACCCTCTGCAACAACTGCAGAGCAGGTGGTTCCTGCCTGGCTGAGAGGGCGGAGCCAGTTGTGAAACATTTACCAGTGCCCCTGTGAGCTGTGCGTGGCTCCTTACGGAAATAATTAGGACATTACCTGGGATGTGCTTAGAATAAAGGAAAAGCACATACCCAATGCTCAAATCCTTTCTTAGCCCCTTTACTTCCTCTTTCACTCCGAAGCCAGGTTTCAGGAATCTTTCCTACATTTTGCCCAAGCTCTGATTTCTTGGTTGTTTGGTGGGATGTGCTTCTTTAATATATTTTAAACACTGGAAGGGGCTGGGGTTTAGCTCAATTGATAGAGTGCTACCCTGCACTCTCTGAGGCCCTGGGCTTGATCCCCAGCACCACAAAAATGGGAGAAGGATATGGCAGCCCACTCCCGCAACAATCAGCCATTGAAAACCCCGTGAATAGCGGAGAAGCACTAACATAGTGCCAGGCGTGGCACAGTGTTAGGGAGTGTTTCGTTCTGTTATACGTAGGGTCACTCTGAGTTGGACCCAACTCAATGGCACCTAACAACAACAAACACTGGAAGATAATGTATTGATCACCTCAACAAGATACTGATTTTCTGAGGAAGAAATTGTAACACAGAAAGGTTTGTGGTTAATCCAAGCTGACAAAACTGTTGTGGGATCGAGAAGAGGTTGCCAGTCTGAACAAAGGGATATGCATCTCAGGTCTGCCGATGTTTTCTCCATGACCCATCACTCAGCTGTTAAGGCTGATGTAATTATTTAGTTGCAAACACGTACATCCCCACATGTGCGTGCATGTGCGCGCGCGCGCGCGCGCACACACACACACACACACACACACACACACAGAAATCAAAATATTAACGTGAAGGTGAACAAATGAAAAAAATAGCAATATTTTCCCCCAAATAAGACTTTTTCCTTGTGACCTACACACACATATTTAACTGTGTGACAGTAGCATGGTTTTTATGTTCTGTATTTTTTCACTTACTATCCTGCATCTTGAGTTAATTTGACCCTCATCACTTTATTAATGGGATGACTCTTAGTTTTCAGAAAGAGTTCTCACTTGACAAGAAGGAACAGCTTGCTGACCACAAAAGAGGCCTCGATGCCAGGCTTTTAGCTGCACTTCCTAAAGGTAGGTCTCTTTCTGATGGCTCACCAGCATCCAGTCCATCGTGTAAGGGTTGCACTACCTGAGCCTCTTGGAGGACTCACTTCACTAACCTCCAGCACACCGTCTCCTTGGGCCCATTCCTGAGGCATCTAAGAATTTGTTGTTGTTGTTGTTAGGTGGCATCAAGTTGAGTCTGACTCATGGCAACCCTATGTACAATAGAACAAAACACTACCCAGCACTGTACCGTGCACATGATCTTTTTATATCTGAGCCCAATGTTGCAGCCACTGTTTCTTCTCATTTTGAGTCATGCCATATCAGCAGCTGGAGGTCTCAGAGGTTTTACTCCATTCTCATCATTAAGGCTGACTTTACTTTGAGGAGACAACTCTTGCACAGTCATTTCTTAAATGCCACCTGGGGGGGGGGGACTCATTTTCCAGCACTAGGTTTGACAATGCTTCTTTACTACTAATAGGGTTTTCAATCGCTAATTATTTCAGGAGTGGGCTGCTGGGTCCTTCTCCCTAGCCTGTCTTAGTCTGGGAGTTCAGCTGAAATCTGTCTACCACGGGTGACCCTTCTGGTATTTGAAATACCAGTGGCATAGCTTTTAGCTCAAAGCAACAAGCAAGCCCCTGCAGCACGGCAAGCTGACAGACACGTGGGGGCGTCCAAGAATACGCTTTAATTAATGTACTTCTCTTCTTGCATTTCGAATCCTTACCTTTCTACTTGTTCTTTCCCTTTAATTTTAGTTATTCTAAAGTGTTTTCTGGAGGCTGGGTGAAGGGGAGGAGAGAGAGTGTGGAGTCAATGTTCCTTCTTCTCTTTCTTACCTTTGAAGTTCTCCAAGAGCACTGAGTCCCCCAATGCCCCAAACCTCTCCACCCACCCCCTCCCTCTCCCCCTGCAGGCTGCGCCCCTGACTCCTTGCTGCTTCCTGGTCCGATGTTCAGGCACTTACGCTTAGGATGCCATAGCTCCCTCCTGGCTATAGGCAGCTGGCGCTTCCTGCCTCCTAATCATCTTTGTTTTCCAAGGAGACACTCACACATGTCTGGTGAATTAGTGTTTCCGTTGTAAAAAAGGCATATACACTAAAATGTCTGCACCTGCTATTAGTTGACTCCCTCTTAGTTTTGCCCCACAGTGATGGAAACATTGCTTGATCTTTTTTCCCACCCACTGCAACACTAGCCCGAGGTATGATCCTTTATTACCAGCTCACAAAACGTCTTCATCCCGAATAAGCCATGTAACTAACTCTTTCTTTAGAAGAAACAGTTGGTGGAAGGGGAGTTTTTTTTTTTTTCTACTCTGAAAGGAAGTAAAAGAAATAAAAACAAGCCCAAAAGAAATTAGATCTGAAGAAATATTCTTTTAATAGAAACTAAACCAAGTTTCAAAGACACACTGACAAATTGGAATACATTCTGAGGAGCTGAATGGATGATATGCCTGGACTTCTTCTGATGAGGAGAGAGATCTGAAAGACTCCAGGGATTTGGCCTGGTGAGGGAAACTTCAACAGGGGCAGATGGCCATTTTCAAGGACTTACAAAGCTGTCAGCTGAAATATAGGCTTGTTCCTTGTTGTTTCAGAGAACAAAAAATAAAAATCATGTGTAGAATTAAAAGAAGATGGATGAGATTCCATATGAGAAAGAAAACTAATAGTTCAAAGTAAAACGGCCCCCTCTTATTTGTGAGGAATATGTTCCAAGCCCCTTAGCAGATGCCTGAAACTTCAGATAGTCCTGAACCCTGTATCTACCCCCCTATACTTACATACCTAGGAGGAAGTTTGTACATTAGGCAAAGAAAGAGATGAACAATAATAACTATTCATAGTTTCATAATATACTGTTGTAAAAGTTGTATGAATACAGTTTCTGTCTCTCAAAAGAATTAAGACTAATATTCGTATTTTCAGCCCACATTTGACCCCAGGTAACTGAAACCACAGGAGGTAGAAGTGCAGGTACAGGGGGCCTGCCATACCCTGAGGGGACACCACTGTAATGTCCTGTGCACCCCTCATTGAGTGTTCAAGGAGAAGGTATATGGCTATGGGTTCGGGGTTGGACCAGGGCTTTGGAGGATTCCCACATGAGGGGTGTGTAGACTAGATGTGAAATGGAATGGTCTTTGCAATTTGAAGACTCTTTGTGAACAACAAAGAAATTCCAATGAATCTGAGCCAAATATAAGGGTTTAAAATCTACAAACATGGTCAAAGCAAAGTATAAGAATGAACAAATTGAATTTAACCAAAGCTGAGAGAGGTAACTGATGAGGCCCAGTTCTGTAGAGCCAAAGTTGTTTCTACCAGCCCGAAGATCTCTCTTCTACCGTCTTTCCTCTAGAACCTTTTTCTGACAAGTAACACTGTTGACAATATTACAGTCAGAAAAGTAAGAAACAGTTTGAGATGCTGGGTTCCTTAAAACTCACCAGACTGAGCCAGGTGTGGTGGTGTACACCTGTAATCCCAGTGACTCGGGAGGCAGAGGCAGGAGGATTGTGAGTTCAAAGTCAGAGGCAGCCTGAGCAACTTAATGAGACCCTTTCATAAGACTAAAAATAAAAAATAAAAATAAAAAATGGGATGGGTGTGTAGCCTAGTGACAGAGCAATTGCAAACTACGTTTGAGGCTCTGGGTTCAACCCCTTCGTACCACACACACACACAAAAATCCTCGTCATGTTGTAACTTCATATGTAACAAAAGGTAAAGGCATAAGTGTATGAACTATTTTTATTATAAAGTTTATCATAATTGATTATAGATATATAATTTTCTCAAACCAAAGGTGATGATTTGATATATTAGCCACATTTATGTTTCTAAATTAACAAGGCTTTAAATCTTTAAAACCTGCTTTAAAAGTGCCTGGGCTTCTCCCCTGATTTTCATCTCAGTTCCCCAGGGTCTTATTTCACACTGTCTTTGCTCCTGTGACTTCGCACAGGCTCATTTGGAAAGACCCAGGTATTCCCAACAACGTCCTTCTTCTCCATCTTAACAGATGTGTTAATGATTTTATCTGTTGAGTCTGAGCACTATAATGTTAAAAAAGGATTATAATTTTGTTTCAGTGGCATAGAGTTTTGTGTTTGGTTTAAAGTTTGCAAGTGTCTTTCTATTCATCTAATGAAGGTTTCTTGTTCCTGTGAAAAAGAACATTAAAATAGGCAATCTTTTTCCTCTTGGGATTTCCCTTAATTGTGTATCACCAGCAAGAAATCAAGGGATTAAAAACCTTCACATACGTAAAGGTTATAATGTTAAAATAGTTTTTCCATTCTGTAGTTAAGAAATTGATCATGTTTATCATTTTCTTTAATAGCTTTATTAAAATATAATCCACATACCATACCAGTCATCAATTTAAGGGATACACATTCATTGGCTCTTTGTGTATTATTCACAGAATGGTACATCCATTAACTCAGTCCATTTTAGAACATTTTCATTATTCCAAAAAGAAACCACATACCCTTCAGCCATTAGCCCTCTCCATTATTCCTGTAGTTTTATAATGACTTATTTCTAAGCTGCTTGTCTTTATATTAGTGGCTGCTGTCCAAGTGTGGAAACTAAAGTGCATCTCTCCTGTGTGAAGTCATACCTGTGTCTGGAATATCCCAGGGCTGCTCTGTGGTCTCAGGCTGTCCAGCGATGGAGAGAGAAGTATGCTTGGCAGGATCCTACCACTTATATTTCTTTGGAAGGTCCTACCACACTCAAGTTTAGAGGATAGAATTTAACAATGTCTTTACCAGAAGCCCTCTGTTTCTGAGAACTAGTTGAAGAAACTATTTTTCCCAAGGAAAGTACCCAGCAGACCAAATTATCCTGAATATTGGCATTATATATTGTTATTACACAGAATATTTGGTAAATCACTTTATGGAATATTATATCCCTGATGGCCAATTCTCTTAAATGGCCTTACTTGAAAATTGACCAGGCAACTTCTATCAGAAATGAGTAAAGAAATAGACTCACAGACCCCCTATTGCCCAGAAGATTCTTGAATGCTTTTGGTTTAGTAATAAACAAGCATTGATGGTCTAATTTACACTGTAATAAGAAATCTTCCACTTTGTTTTCAAATACATTAAGACTTTGTGTATAGTAAAGGTCACAGATATAAAATGGATAATTTAGTATGCATAGAAGTCTAAACGTATTTGAGAGCAAAATAGAACATTTCTATTACAGTGGAAATTAGATATCTATGCTTGTTTATATCTAGATTGTACAATGATGACTAATACTGACCCAAAACCATTCATGAATTGTAATTATGATACAGCATTCAGTCAATTGAATTATGGTCACTGAATCTAATTTTAGAAAACATTTTATTGCTTACTTTTAGGAACTACACAGTGAAGAACTGAGAGATAAAGAGGCATCATGCTGTAGCTTGCTCTGAAATAGCTTAGAAAAATCCTATGTCAATATGTAAATATCTCTGGAGAGAGAAAAAAGGGTAAAATAAATCACATGTAGTGAAATGCTGCTTGCAGCCATAGCTCTGTGGTGTCCCATCCTGTCAGATCTTGGAAGCTAAGCAGGGTTGGGCCTGGTTAGTACTTGGATGGGAGACCACCTGCGAACACCAGATACTGTAGGCTTGGCAGACAGACCAGGCATCCTACTCCCAAAAATCAATCCGCCATTGAAAACCCCATGAAAAGCAGAGGAGCACTGACAGTAGTGTTTCACTTGTTGTACGTAGAGTCACTATGAGTTGGATACCAACTCAATGTCACCTAACAACAACAACAAGTGAAATGCTAACATATTATGTAGAGTATCTTCTAAATATTCTATAAGCCTGAAATTACATTAAAGGTGTTAAAATTTCTGAAAAGAAAGAAATCTTCAAGATTATCAATTGATCTGGAAATGTGGCTCAGTACTAGAGTACTTGCTTAACATGTGCAAGGTCCTGGGTTTCATTCCCAGCACTGTAAAAGAAAAAAAAAATCAGAAGGTAACTTCAAAGCTGAGTGTCACGGTGCACACCTGTAATCCCAGCAACTCAGGAGGCTGAGGAAGGAAGATCATGAGTTCAAGGCCAGAGGCAGCCTGCACAACTTAGGGAGACCTGTCTCAAAATGAAAAATAAAAAAGGGGCTAGCGGTGCAGCTCAGTGGTAGAGTACTTGCCTAGCATGGACAAGGCCCTGGGTTCAACCCCTCACTACTGAAAAAAAATAACTTTGGGAAGTAGTCTCTACACATGAAACAGTGGAGTTACAGCATAGATTTCCATGGTGTGTTAGACTTTCCAAAGCTGTGACAAATACTTGAGAAAACAACTTAAAGGGAAGAAAGATTTATTTTGGCTCACAGTTTCAGAGGTTCTAGTCTATCATGGTGAGGATGGAATGGCAGCTCATATGACAGCCAGGAAGCAAAGAGAGAAAATGCCTTTCATTCCATCTGACCCCTCAGCCTATTCAGTGTTGCTACCCAATTTCAGGTGGGAACCATTAGGTAATCTGTTCTAGAAATGCCCGTCTCAGACACATCCAAAAGTCTGCTTTACTAATCTCCTAGGCGCTTCTCAACCCAAAGAAGCTGATAATCAAGATTAGCTGTCACACACAGCAGGGCTGACTTCTATTTGTGACTTTTTAGTATTAGCTTTTTCCAATGCCCTTTTATAAACTTGACCAAAAATTCAACCGGAAGACCTAATGAGGACAGTGAGAGCCCATATGACGTTAACTCCCACCTGCCCCCAGAAAAGGGTTGAGCAAAATTACACATGTCATCAGTTCAAGTAAAACATCATTCTCTCTGATACAACTAAATTGTTTTCTCATGAAATATACAAAAATAATTATTATCTGTTTGTTTTACCAGTTTTACTTTTAAGTTGTAAACTTGGAAAAAAGAAGCCTAACTCAAAAACTCGTCTTGAATGTTGTTTCTTTCTTGTAATCTCATGTCAGCAGGACTGAGGCAAATCTTAATAGTTGAAAAATATATTTGTTACAAAGAATAGTCTGAGGGGTAATTATCTGCTTGCTGGAGGAGATTTTTTTCCCTAAAATGTACATTACTGGTTTACATTAAGAATTAATAAGCTATCACATACATTTGAAGTGTAGTTGAATTTATGACCCTATTTCATTCCGCAATAAAATGACCGGAGAGGATTATAAGGCTTTGTTTTAAGCACCCACAATGTTGAAAGGTGGATAATAGCTTCCGGGAGCAATAGTTCTGAATTTGAATCTATGAGATTAAGAAGGTGCCGCCATGGGTGGTGGGGTCTCTCAGGAAACCTGGGGCATGGCAGTCTGTGGACCAGCCTGCTTATTTGAAATCTTTGTCCCAAGATCAATGATCCTCAATCCAGGACAGTCCCTAGGGGGGAACTAGGGCATTTGGAAACATGGGGCATTTGTATGTCACAGAAAGTGGTGATGATTGAGATTTGATAGGAGGGCCAGTGATGCTCAGCATGCTACAGTGTGGGGCTCACATTTCCCAGTCAGAAGGCCATCGGTGTCCCCATCTGTAACCTATTCTGGGGCCAGCCTCTGAGTCTGTGATCCTGATGAGGTACCTCTATGTGTCCAGTAACTTCTGGCTTAAGACTTTCTTTCTAAGACCCAAAAGTCAATGGTTGTCCTTTGGCTGTGTTTACTAGTGGGATAGGCAGCCCGTTCTGTCCAGAAAGGGGCAGAGAAGTCCACAGAAGGCAACGTGACCTGCCCTGCCCCTCTCTTTGCAGTCACTGTTCCAGGCTGAGGTTCAGCTTCAATGACGAACAAAGGTTCTGACCATTGCATGTTCCCTGCTCATCTTAGCTTCGTCCTCACAGAATATTGAAACTGGGCAGTCACGACAGTAGAAGAGGTAGTGCTTTATGTGGGTGAGTGGTGGAGAGGTACACATGGTCTCCCCGGTGCTCGATCTTTCCTTATAGAATATGGGAAATGAAGAATGGCTGGAAGGAACTTATTGCTTGGCTTTTTCATGCACTGCTAGAGTCTTTTTTTAAAAAAAGTATCTTTCCTTGCATGATATAATTTCTATGGAAAATTTTAAAAATCAAATAATGAAATGAAAGTGATTTTGAACGGCCTCTAGTTAGAACAAAAAGGCCTATCTTAACTTTTCCAGTGGAAGTTATATGGCATTCTTTGTGTGTAGGTGTTGTTTATATATGCCTACTTGAGATAATTTGGGGGGATAGAGGGAAGTGTCATCATGCTGCTGCTGATTCTCTGGATATAATCCTGCATGTCTCCATCACAGTTAAAGGCATGGGTTTAAGACATACCTTTCTGAGCTATTGGAATTTGGTTTCAATAGCTTCAGCAGTGTTATGAAAAATACAGCTCCATTCTCCTCTTTAGGGCTTAAATAATTCATTAAAACTCTTCAGTGTATGTCATCCTTGGACATATTTTCAAAATGTGTACTACCAGCTATTAAAGTTTAATCACTGTAATCTCACCTGAGCTAATTTGTTAATTGGGAAGTTATTATAAACCAAGCTTCCCCATGCTAAGTAGGATGGCCAGATGCATCACTATCATTATAGCCTTGTCTTCTACATAGGACTATAATTAACACTGTAGAATAAGTCCACTTCTGCCTTTAGCTACTCAGACTCCTGGCAGAGCCAGCTAGGAGACATTTTTAAAGCCAGAGAGACTTTTTTTTTGAAGCCAGCTACCTTAACAAAAAACAGTTAAACTAATGTTTTAAAGTGGCTGCCACTTAAAAACAAAGAGAGAAGGTCTTATATCTCTGCACACAAGGGCATTATAAAAGTCATATTCATGTATAAGTGGCTTTGACTAATTACTAAACATGACTGCTAAAAAAAAACAGCAGTCAAGGACTGGGCCTGGTGTAATCCCAGGGACTCTGGAGGCTGAGGCAAAAGGATCATGAGTTCAAGGCCAGAGGCAGCCTGCGTAACTTAGTGAAATACGCTATCTCAAAATAAAAAGTGAAAAAGGGGCTAGGGTACAGCTCAGTAGTGGAGTATTTGCAAAGTATGAATGAGACCCTGAGTTCACCCTCAAGTACTGGAAGAAAAAAAAAAAAAATACAGCAATACAAATTGAAGCAGTTAGCTGGGAGTGATGGCACATGCCTGTAATCCTAGTGACTTGGGAGGCAGAGGCATGAGGATTGCAGGTTCAAAGCCAAAGGCAACATGCACAACTTAGCAAAACTCTTGTCTCAATTTTTAAAAAAAAAAATTTAAAAAAGGACTAGAGTGCAACTCAGTGCCTGAGTGCTTGCAAAGTATGGACAAGGCCCTGGGTTCACCTCCCCCAGCACCGTGGAAGGAAGGAAGGAAAGAAGAAAGGAAGGTAGGAAAGGAAGAAGGAAGGAAGGAAGGAAAGAAGGGGAAAGAAGGAAAGGAAGAAAGAAATTGAAGCAATTGAAAATTAGTTCAGCATGGGATGTAGCTCCATGGTAGAGCACTTGCTTAGCATGTGTGAAGCCCTGGGTTCCCTCCCCAGCATTAATTCATGAATACTGGCTTTTCATAGCCCCTTCTTTGCATTTCTCCTATAACTCAGCCTTTCTAAACTACACTGGCCCCAGGCTACCTGGCCACCCCTTTCCTCCTCCTCTCCTCCAACTGCCCCTGCCTCTGCCACCCCTTCCAGAGTGTTGAGTGATAGGAGCTTCTCAGATGAGCCATTATGTATTGATGCAGCGTAGGAAGAGGCAAGAAGAGAGACCTTTACTATCTGCCAACTATGGCCCTTCCCCCAAAGAAATAATTGCCTGGCATCTCAGTCATACCCCTGCGGTCACTCTCAGTATGAGAAGCCCCCAACCACAGCAGAACATTTTTTCTAGTTCTCTGGTGCTGTCAGGGAGTCACAGCACCCACCTTGATTATGGCAGGAAAACAAGCTTTAACAAGTCCTTTTGGGGAAAGCCTGTAAGTGGAAGCTGAAAGCCTATGGCGGTCTAAGCTGTAGTTAATTGTGGCATGCCACTTCGGGTGTCCTTGGAAGTGCCATCATGTAGTTACAGGTGTTTCCAGGTTAAATGATAGGATGCAATAGGAGTGGCTATGAGTTCATGACTATGGCTTGCAGATGGCCCTGCGGGGGTTCATAGTACTAGTCTCTGCTTTTCTAAGTGTTTTCCAGAATAAAATACTTAAACTGAATGAGAGATAGATACTGGGGCTTCGTGGGTGAGGGGACCTTACTAGAGAAATGCAAGTCAGGACCCATTTGATGTCCCCGGGTGAAACAGAACCTGCTCCCTTAGCCTGTATGAATTTATGTGTTATTCCAAACTGTGACTGTAGGGGGCGCTGTGGCTATGTGTGCACACACTTTCTCATTGGCTTCTCCCTTCCCTGCCAGAAAACACAGTACAAGAAAGCAGGAACTTGGTCAGTGTTGTCTCTATATCACTGTTGTGTGGAAGCCAGGATAGAAATTTGAGTTCCATAAACATATGTTGTATGAATAAATAAAATGAGCTCATGACTACTAACCATTAGACTTTCTTTTTGTTCTTGTTTTGATTCAGTTGCAGAATTAAGAAAAATCTTTGAGCCAAAGAGGAAGGAATTTTTAGAAATGAAAAGGTAAGATGCTCAGAGTGGGTAACTAGGGAACAGAAGAGTTCTGCAACGCAGGGTCCACTTGTCTCAGCCTTGACCTGCACAGCTCACAATGCCTTTTTTGGTGTATTACACAGAAAAGAAAGAATTGCCAGGCGCTTGGAAGGAATAGAAAATGACACCCAGCCCATCCTGTTGCAGAGCTGCACAGGGCTAGTGACACATCGCCTTCTGGAGGAAGACACGCCCAGATACATGCGAGCCACCGACCCTGCCAGTCCCCACATTGGTGAGCATGTGTGGCCCACTGTCTAGCAGGCCACTTCGAGTGTTACACACTACCTTTTAGTCCAATGGTATTGCAAAATAACACATCCAACACCAGTGACTTGTATAGTTTTGTTGTTGTTAGGTGCCATGGAGTTGGATCTGATTCATAGTGACCCTATGTACTCTAGAACAAAACACTCTCCAATATTGTGCCATGCTCAATTATTTTTTATGTTTGAGCCCATTGTTGCAGCCACTGTGTTTCTTCTCATTTTCAGTCATGTTATCTCAGCAAAAGGAAGTCCTGGGTGTTTTACTCTATTGCCATGATTAAGGTCTACTCAACTATAAGGAGGCAACTCTTCCCCAGTCGTTTCTTGAATGCCTTCCAGCCTGGGGGACTCATTTTCTGGCACTATATCTGACAGTGTTTCTGTGCTATTCATAGGTTTTCAATGGCTAATTGTTTTGTGAGTGGGCTGCCGGGTCCTTCTCCCTAGTCTGTCTTACTCTAGAAGCTCAGCTGAAACCTGTCCACCATGGATGGCCCTGCTGTTATCAGAAGTACTGGTGGCATAGCTTTCAGCATCACAGCAACACACAGGCTCTCACAGCAGGACGAGCTGACAGACATGTGGGAAGAATTGTGTAGAGATACTTTTTATTAGCCTGCAGCAATAGCCCTCTGGCATCCAGTCCCATCAGATCTCAGAACCTAAACAGAGTTCGGCCTGCTTAGTGCTTGGATAAGAGACTGCTTGAGGCTTGGGAGAAGGACCTGGCAGCCCATTCCCAAAACAATCAGCCATTGAAAACCCTGTGAATAGCAGAGAAGCACTGACATAATGCCGGGCATGGCATAGTGTCAGGGAGTGTTTCATCTGTGGTACATAGGGTTGCTATGAATCAGACAGGACTCGATGGTACCTAACAACAACAACTCTTTATTAAATGTCTTTGTTAAAAACAGCAACAATATATAATCAGTCCACTGTGCCTCACAGATGTGGTCCTCCAGTATCACAGCAGTAAGAAGTGACTCTCCTTGGCACATTGCTGGGTTACTGGGAACCAGCTATTTCTCCCGGAGACTGGGTCCCTTCAGAGGCAGACACTCCACTTGCTCTTTCCCCCAACCCAGGGGCCAGCCCAGGATCTGCTGTGAAGGCCTCTCAGAAAACATTTCTTTAGTAAAGGAGTGGATGAAATAGGTGCCTTGCAGTTCTCATAGTAGGTTTAAACTAAATGCCCAGGTCCCCAGCAAAGGAAGCAAAGCTGGACCCTGGATGATTATGGTTATTAAGTGTTTATGCAAAAACAACATTCTGTTTATTTCCATGTATGTAAATGTATTGCACATTGATTTCATATTAGCCATGTGTCAAACATGACTTAGCTCTTCTTTAATTATGCAGAGTCCCTGTTACAGGCATCAGATATCCAGCTCAACCTCAGGAGAGGGTGATATGGCCTGGACTAATGTTCTGCCCCCAGTTACTGGCTCAGCAGCACTGTGCTGCTGTTACTGACAACTAGTGTTTTCTGGTTTCTTCCCCAGAGACAGCTACTGAGCTTACATCATGTTGTTAGCAGTTTGCTTGTGTGTATGTTTTCTAATTTCCAGTCTCCAGAAAACTAGAGACCCAAGATTTTTTTAATGATGTACATGAGAAGTCAAGAATAGACAGATCAGAATACCAAAATTTATAGCCAGAAACAAACCCTAGTGTATGTACATGAAATGTTCAGCTATGTAGCATATAATTGAAGCATCACATACTAGTGAGAAAAGGTGTTTTTTGTTTTTGTTTTTGTTGTTTTTGAGACAAGGTCTCATGGTGTAGCCCAGGCTGGTCTTGAACTCATGAGCCTCCTGCCTCAGCTTCCTAAGGGCTGTGATCGTAGGCATATGCCACCAAGAAAGAATTATTTGATCAAATGTTGTTGTTAGGTGCCATCAAGTTGAGTCCCACCCCTAGCAATCCTAGGTATAACAGAATGAAGCACTCCCCAACACTGTGCCATGCCCAGCACTGTCAGTGCTTCTCTGCTATTTGTAGGGTTTTCAATGGCTGATTGTTTCAGAATTGTTTCGGGAGTGGGCTGCCAGGTCCTTCTCCCATTTTTGTGGTGCTGGGGATTGAATTTAGGGCCTCAGAATGGGTAGAGCAGAACTCTACCAACTGAGCTAAACCCCAGCACATTTGGTAAAATAGTATGGGGGAAATGACTAGCCAAAGGGTGGGAGAAGAGGTATACTCCTTTTCCTAGTTCACATCAAATCCAAAAATAAGTCCTGGTTACCTGCATAACTAATTCAAAGAAAATAATTAGGAACATGAAAACATAGGTATAGATTTAATTCACATGGAATGGAAAAGGATTTTCAAAACACACAGTTACTCCAAGTGTGGTTGTGCCCACCTGTAAATCCCAGTACTCAGTACTCAGGAGGCTAAAGCATGAGGATCGCTGCTAGTTCAAGGCCAGCCTTGGCTACTTAGCAAGACTCCATCTCAACAAAACAAAACACACAGAAACAAAGAAATCACCAAAGGATTAAGTCAGACTCCTGTACAATTAACATCTGCACAGCAAGGGAAATCTCACACACATAGACATTGAAACCAAATCAAACCACAAGCAAGTTTGAAAATATTCCTGAAGAATAAAAAAGCTTAATATAAAAAATGACACTGTAGATCAGTATTACATAGAGTAGTAAGTTTGAGCAGGCGTTCCTCAGAGGGAAGAGAGAATATAAGTGACAATAAACAAATGAGAGAGCACATATATTCTCTCTAATGAACAAAGGCAATTTAAAAAAAAAGAACACTCAGCATTTGTGAAGAAGCAGGTATAAGTGTAAATTTATGCAGACTATAGAAATTATTAGTAGTAGTAGTAATAGTTGTTGTTGTTAGGTGCCATCGAGTCGGTATCCGACTCATAGCGACCCTCATTGGGTTTTCAATGGCTGAGTGCTTTGGGATTGCGTTGGGAATGGATTGCCAGGCCCCTCTCCCATTTTTGCGGTGCTGGGAATTGAACTCGGGTCCTCAGAGACTGCAGCGCAGTGCTCTACCAACTGAGCTAAATCCCAGCCCAGTAGTAGTAGTAGCAGTAGTAGTAGTAGTGGTAGTAGTGGTAGTAGTGGTAGTAGTGGTGGTAGTAGTGGTGGTAGTAGTGGTAGTAGTAGTGTAGTATTGTTCAGTACTGAAATGGAATCAGGGCCTTGTGCATGTTAGGCAATCACTGTGCCACTGAGCCACACCCCCAGCCCTACAGAAATTCATTTGATGGTCTAGCAAGTGCCTTAAAAAGTCTTAAGTGTTCGATAAGGGAGTTCTACTTTTGTGAGTCTGTCAACTGTGATAGTAATCAGAAAACCAGGCTGTTTAAAAGTTAGAAACAAAAACCAGGCATAGTAATACATGTCTGTAATCTCAGCATTCCGGAGGCTGAGGTGGAGGACTGACATGAGTTTGAGGCCAGCGCGGGCTACATAGCAAGTTCCAGGACAGCGTAGGCTACAAAGTGAGAACCTATCTCAAAAATTAAAAAACAAAAATTTAAAAAAATTTGCAAATATATGCCCAGTAATGTCGTTATTGTTCACTGCCATTGAGTCAGGTCCAATTCATAGTGATCCTGTGTACAGAAACATTCCCCAACACTGTGCCATGCCCAGCACCATTGTCAGTGCTTCTTTGCTATTCATGGGGTTTTCAATGGCTGATTTGGGGGAGTGGGTTGTCAGGTCCTTCTCCCAAGCCTACAGCACCTGGTATTCCCAGGCAGTCTCCCCTCCAAGTACTAACCAGGCCCAACCCTGCTTAGCTTCTGCAGTCTGACAAGATCAGATGCCAGGGTGTTGTGGCTGCAGACAAGATTTAATTACAGAATGTCTGTCTGATAGAGTATTATGAAGCCTTAAAATATGATGTCTTCAAAATAAGATTTCCAAATAAAGAAAATGTTTTATATAAAGCATTGGTAACATTAATTTTTTAACATGGAAAAATAAATCAACTATATAAAACACTACAAGTATATAAAAATGTCATTATTAGTATATGGTATTATTTTGATTTGGATTTTTACCATTACATGTTTTCATGTTAGACATTTTCTACATCTGGCATGTGCACTACCACTGAAAAGGCCACTTTCATAAAAATATATATGTATATATGTGTGTGTATATATACATATATCTTGGAGCAGTGTGAAGCTACAACTCATCACTTGTCAAATTATAGGAATCCCAATATCTCCTGTCTTTTCTAGAAGATTATGAACTTGTTCTTTGGCCTCACATGTGAAATATTAAATTCAAAATTCAAAACAAAAACTAAAATACCCAGTGCCTCAGGAGGCTGAGGCAGGAGGATTGCAGGTTCAAGGCCAAAGGCAGCCTGTGTAACTTAGCAAGACCCTATCTGAAAATAAAAAATCCGAAAGGGGCTGGAGGTGCAGCTCCATGGTAGAGCAGTTGCCTGGCATGCAGAAGTCCCTGGGTTCAACCACCCAGTACCAAAAAAATTAAAATAAATAAGGGGGAATAGGGCTGGGGGGCTTAGCTCAGTTGGTGGAGTGTTGTCATAGCATGCTCTGAGGCCCACGGTTTGATCCCCAGCACCACAAAAGAAAAAAAAATTAAAATTAAAAACTAAGGAGAAATAAGCACTAGGCAAGGACCAAGGATGAGGAGCTCTGGAGTGTGCGGGCTGAACTTCAGTTGAAGTCAGGCTTCATGGAGCGCCCTGCCTTCATGTCTGTCTCTGCGCACCCCGGACCTTGTTAGCCGCCCTGGTCAACCATTTAAGGTCGGTCTACGTGGGTGAGAAATCGGTCCCTCCCAGCATGGGTGCTCCGGGGCACTGTGTGCAGCACAGGGGTCTTGATGTCTGTGAATATTGTACATCTGTGTCTCCACTTGGACCCTATGTCTTACCCTTGTGATCTTCCTGTAGGACGATCAAATGAAGAGGAAGAAACTCCTGATTCTTCTCTAGAAAAGCAAACTCGATCTAAATACTGCACAGAAACCTCAGGCGTCCATGGTGATCCGTCCTATGGTTCAGGTTCCATGGACCCCCACAGTCTCGAGTCCAAAGCTGAAAGAATCGCAAGGTACAAAGCCGAAAGGAGACGGCAACTGGCAGAAAAATATGGGCTCACTCTGGATCTGGAAGCTGACTCCGAGTATTTCTCTCGGTATGCCAAGTCCAGAAAGGACTCGGAAGCTGTCGAGAGACGGGGAGGAAGGAGCGACAAGCAGGAGGAGTCAGGCAGAGACTCGAGTTCACCGTACCCCAGGGCTGAGCCCGTGGCGCTCAGGACCTGTGCTGTGGAATCCCAGGACTACAGCCTCCAAAGGAGCGACGTTTCCGACAGGGAGGTGCTGTTAAACGTGGAAAACCAAAGACGAGGTCAGGAGCTGAGTGCCACCAGGCAGGCCCATGACCTGGCCCCAGCAGCTGAGAGTTCCTCATCCTTCTCATTCTCTGGACGAGGCGCCTCCTTCACCGAAGTGCCAAGGTCCCCAAAGCAAATGCCCAGCTCCTCACTTCAACAGTCGGCCTCCCCGAGCCTCTCCATTGGTGACTCGCCATTGCCCCATGAAGCTCGATCCAGGTAAGCGACAGCCCGGCTCCAACCCCCTCAGGGCCTTGCTGTGTGGTTGGGCTGGACTGCTATTGGCATTCTGTGCACAGTTCCAGTCACTGGAAAAACAATATACTTTTCCTTTTATTTCCACAAAACAGGTTCTACCAAAGCAAGAAGCCTCATGTTCTTTGTGTGTGTTTCTTATGGTCTTTTTTAAAATAAGAAACTAAACAGGCATCATAGGGACGCTTTCATGGCAGCCTCATTGCAGACCCCTTTGTTTCTGTGTTTCTCACCTGCTTCTCATAACTTTGCTTTCATTTGTTTTTCTGTACACATATACTCAAAACTTAGGATTTTTGGTGATTGCTTTGGTTGCTGATGTTTAGAATCCCAAAGCAGAAGGACCTGCACTAACCTGGGAAGCGTTTCAGCTCAGAGTGTAGAGTCTGATTGTAATATACACAGTATAACTATAACATATGGTTGCCTAAGTATGCCGATACAATAGGAAACAGTGATGTGTAAGGACACCTCTCTCAAGAGAAACCACTGTGTGAAAGGATCGACCAAGAACAAAGAACAGCTCCCAGAAAGTCAAATAATAAGAAAAGTCAAAAAGCAGAAAGTCAAATAATAAGAAAGAATATGTGTTTGTATCTAAATTTAAGTTGAGAAAGTATGCTGATCATATTTAAAGTGAAATTTACCTAAGCATCCTGTTTAAATATTTAGGCTGATTGTCTGGGTAGATTCCAAAGTATATTTTTCAGTTCGAATGAGCAATAGCTTTACAGGTGAATTGAGAAGGGATGAGAACCTAGGGTCAAACTAATTTATTCTGGAGAAAAAAATCACGTAAATATACACACATAAATATATATGTAAGAGAAATATATATTATATATAAATACATACTAATATATGTGTGTATATACACACACATTTATATATATAATGTTGGAAAATACCCCTGTTTCACATTGGGACAGAGTGGTGAAGGCCTGGTCTTCCTTATGTGGCAGATTATTTTAGGTATTGAAGTTTAGTAAGCCAAAGACCTGTCACCAGATACTCAATTATCCATATTAAAATACTTACCAAAATCAGCTTCTAAGGGAATTAAATACTGTAAATCCCAAGAATGTATTCTGAGGACCTATATTCAGCCTTGAGACTTAAATACTTGCAATTAAGAAATTGAGGGACTGTGGCCTGTTGTCTCATTTTGAAAAAGTTTTTTTTTTTTTTTTTTTTGGTGGGTGGGATTAGCATTTCACAGTAGAAACATTGTCATGGTTTGATTCTAAAATGTCCCCCAAAGGTCATGTGTTTGAACATTGGGTCCCCAGCTGGTGATATTGTCCTGGGAGGTTATGGAACTTTGGGAAGTGAGTTCTCGTTTTACAGAAGTAGGTCACTGGGAGGTGAGGAGGGGCACCACTTTGGAGGTTTTTTTCCCCCAGACCTCTAGTTCTGGCAGCTCTGTTTGCTCTCTGCTTTTGATCTGCCATGCCGTGAGGTCATCTACCATGGGCCCTGCCACCTGTTGCTGCCACACCTGCCCCGGTGCCATTATGAACCATGATCCTCTTACTTTTAGCCCTCAATAAATATTTCCTCTCATAAGTTTTCTTCATCTGGGGTTGGTTTCTCTGCCACAGTGGCAATACACTGACAAATACAGAAAATTATTACCAGGAGTGGGGCCATTGCTGTGCAGAAATCTCACCATGTGGTTCTTAGACTGTTGGAACTTGTTTGTGGGAGGAGTTTGGGAGAATTTGGAGGTGCAGGTGAGAAGCCCTGGAATGCTACAAGCAGAGCTTGAGGCAGTTCTGAAGGGAGTAAGGAAGACCAGGATACCACAACTGATAGAAATGCAGATTGGGTTCACAAGATTTCAGAGGAAAAACAAGACTCCATTTGGCATTGTTAAATTCTAGCAAAGGGATTTTCTGTGGTTTGCCCTTGTCCTAAAGAGTTGAGTGAGGTTGAATGTAAAAGTAATGGACAAATTAACTTGATGGAGGAAATCACACAAGGATGGCATAATGTTGAGGCTATGTGTTGGTTGTTACTTGCTGTATTTGTCCAGATTTATGAACAAAAAATAGAGAAAATGGCAGAACAGAAGGATTTTTAAAATGTGCAGTTTAAAGAGGAAAGAAGCCACAACTTGTCTAAGGTTACTGTGGACAGAGCTGGTTCAGACAAGAAAGTGCTAATTGTTGAAGAGATAAATACTGTTAGAGGAAGCAATAGGAGAAATACCTTTGAGGCAAAAAAGAAGTTGGCCAGACCCTTCCCATCTAAGGCTCCAAGTGTGAAATGGCAGACCCATTTAAAACCCTTTCCTTTGAAAAGCCAGTTCCTCTAGGATGCCCTGCTCTAAAGGGGCTGCCTAGGAGGATGTTTCTTAGCCGGAGCATACAAAAGCCACTGCAGCTGTGGTTCAAAAGCACAAAGCCACCTTTCCAGCTAGCAACAACCCATGGCAGTATCCACATGGTGCTGGTTTTAAAGGCATGCAAAATACAGGAGTTAAGAGGTCATGGAGGCTGCCAAAAATGATCCAGATGATAGCCTGCAAAGCCAGCCACTCTGTACAGGGTCAAATGCCCTCCAGAGAGCTCTCTGAAGGGCTGATGTGTGAAACTTTGAGGGTGGAGCCTAAACAGCAGTGGAGACCCAGGATGTTGGAGATACCAACAGTGGACAACATCTGCCAAGGAAAGCTGTCATCAGTGAGTGGAGCCAACCAAAGAGGGCAATGTGAGCAGAGCTGCCCAAGCTTTTTTGAGCCCAGATCATGCCAGATGCCAGACATGGTGCCACAGGATTTGTTTGTCCAGAAAGTTATCAGTCTTGTTACAGACTGATTTTCCTTTCTGTGCCCCTATTCCTCCATTTCACAATGGGAATGTTTTCTCTGTGCCATTGTATGTTGGGAGTATGTAACATATATTTTATTTTGCAGGCACTCACACTTATGTGTGTCTAGAGTCTCAGTGGAGACTTTGGACTTGGATTTTTGAACATGGTTGAGACTGTTAAGACTTTGGGGACTCTTAAAGTTGAACTGAATGCATTTTGCGTTATGACATGGCCATGGAACTTTGCAGGCCACAGAGTGTCATGGTCGAATCTAAAATTCCCCCAAACATGTGTTTGAACATTGGGTCCTCAGCTGGTGGTGCTGTCCTAGGAGATTATAGAACTTTGGGCTATGAATGCTAGATATAGGGAAGTGTAGATCACTAGGAACAGGGCTATGGTGGTTTTTACCCCAAACCCCTGATTCTGGCAACTCTGTTTTCTGCTTTTGATCTGCCATGCTGAGAGTTCATCTGACATGAGCCCTGTCACCTGCCACTGCCACACTTGCCCCACCACCATTAATAGACTGTGATCCTCTGACCATGAGCCTACAATAAATATTTCCTCCCATAAGTTTTCTTCAGTTAGTTTCTCTGCCATAGCAACCCATCACCTGACTAATACACAGTGTTCTTTAGTTACTTTCTGTCAAAGGGAATCCCTCCTGTTTTGTAAGAAAAAGAAACCTAACAGACTCCAATTTAGAATGAATACTAGAAATATGTAAGCATATTCTTTAAGGAAAAGAGAAATCTAATTTCAGATTATCATATAATGACACTGTTTGCTATCAGGATATCTAGGTTTGTCACCTAGATCACATAAAATAGGTTCTCAGTAAAATTTAAAATCAGTTATAATACTAATTAAATCTTGGTTCCATAGTGCAAGTAAAAAGATAGGATACTTGATAGATTTGTGTACACTAAAATCTTAATATTCAAAAATATGTACATCTGAAAATCTTCAGACTTAGGGAAAAGCATTGCTAACTTACTTAGGCCTATAACAACCCAGAGCCATTTCTTATAGGTTATTCTGAAGAGTCATATTACCTGAAGGTTTTTATAAAGCCAAACTTAGCTTCACAAGTGCTTTGCTTTCAAGAAAAGAAGCGATAAAGAATTAAGAACTTGTAAAGGAGTGAGAAAAGGCACTTGCATAATTTTTTGAAGCCATTCAAGGTGTACAATCCTGTAATTCACAGGCAAAGAAACACAAATCATCTCATATGTATTAGGAAAATTCCTGAGGTACATTTATATAAAGAGAGAGGGAAAATAATTGTGTGACAAGTATGAGGTTTTCAAGATTTAAAACGTATTTTGCAATGACTATTTACTCAGCTTGTTAAGATGGATTTAAAGTGGATTAACATTCTGCCAGGTCTCCTTTATCTAGAATCAGGAAATTCAAGTTTTAGAACATCATTCTTGTCTGATTCCCATTCAGGAGGAAGTAAGAAAAACAATACAAAACAAAAACGTACTTTATAACCTAAAAGAATAGCAAAAGAATCCCTGGTGACTTGAATAACCCTAAAGGAAAATTATAATATCATCCCATATGAAAGTATATAGCAGAAAAGTTTAAGAAGATTAAGAAGTGAGGGGAAAGAAGAGCCACAAATAACAAACCAATTTTAATGTTGCATTTTTTCATGGGTTTGTTCTACCCTGAAATGGAATATTTTTTTCTTGCTGCTCTTCTCTTATCACCTTGCTCTGCCAAGACTTTTGGCTGTTGAATTTCTGAATTAATTTATTCTTATTGTTGTTGTTGTTAGGTGCCGTCGATGCCGTCGAGTCGGATATGCCGTCGAGTCGGTATCCGACTCATAGCGACCCTCATAGGGTTTTCAATGGCTGACTGTTTCAGGATTGCCTTAGGAGTGGATTGCCAGGCTCTTCTCCCATTTTTGCGGTGCTGAGAATCACTCAGGACCTCAAAGACTGCAGTGCAGCGCTCTACCAACTGAGCTAAATCCCAGCCTGCAATTTATTCTTAGTTCATCATTTTATTTTGTGCTCACTAGCAAGAGACTGTTGTCACTTACTAATTGAATAGGAATATACCAGTCATGAATATACCGTCCAAAAATTTCCTATACTGTCCCAAAAACTCAAATAGCCAAAATGGTCAGCCAAATGGCCCATGTACAGGTTCCCCTGATGTATACTAACATCTGTGCACACCTATTCCTATGTACAGAATGACCATTGGCTCTTATACTTCATCATGCTGTACTGTTTTTAAGCTTTATAAGCTAATATGTCTTTCAGGCAATATTTGTTACTGTTAGGTGCCATCAAGTCAGGTCCAACTCAAAGCGACCCTATGTACAACAAAATGAAGCACTACCCAACACTGTACCATGCCCAGCACTATATCAGTGCTTCTCTCCTATTCATAGGGTTTTCAATGACTGATTGTTTCAGGATTGCTTCAGGAGTGGGCTGCCATGTCCTTCTCCCATTTTTGCTGTGCTGGGGATCGAACCCAGGGCCTGAGAGTACAGAGCAGCACTCTACCAACTGAGCTAACCCCCAACCCCTTCAGACAATATTTGCCTGCATAATAAATTTACTTTGGAATTATTTAGTATTCCATAGAAAATTATAGAGAAGGATTTTTTTTTTTACAGTTAATTGATGTATTGATGGATGGGTGGATGAATGCTACAGGGTCATTAGCTGAGAAATCCTGTTCGTTGCCCAGGAATTCAGATGAACACATTGTTCTAAAGAAAACTAAGAGAATACATAGCAATGCTCACTCCCAAACACAATCCCGAAATAATTAGCTGTCGAAAACACTATGAATAGAAAAGCACTGACATAGTGCCAACCATGACACAGTGTTGCCTGCAGCTGTACCACTGTGGTGTCTGATCCCATCAGATCTCGGAAGCTAAGTAAGGTCGGGTGTGGTTAGTACTTGGATGGGAGACCACCTGGGAATACCAGGTGCTGTAGGCTTAAGAGAAGGACCTGGTAGCCCACTCCCAAAAACAATCAGCCATTGAAAACCCTATGAAGAGCAGAGAAGCACAGATGATAGTGTTTCACCTGTTGTACATAGGGTCACTTTGAGTCGGATCTGACTCGAAGGTACCTAACAACAATAAAAGGTATGTTGGTAAGGGAACAGAATCCACTCAACAATGTCCTGGGGTTTAGCTCAGTTGGTAGAGTGCTGCTTTGTGCTCTCTGAGGCCCTGGCTTCGATCCCCAGCACCACAAAAATGGGAGAAAGACCTGGCAACTCACTCCCAAACAATCAGCCATTGAAAACCCTATGAGTAGCAGAGAAGCACTGACGTAGTGCCAGGCATGGCAATTTCATTTTGTTGACCTGACTTACTGGCACTGAACAACAACAACAACATGGGTTGTTCAAATTTTCTAAAAATATGAACTCTTGCTACTACCAAAAATCCCAAATCCTAATTCATATTGAAGTTGCTACTTCGTGCAACTTTTATTTTTTAAAAAGAGACAAATTTAAAGGTACCATATTAGTTACATCTGTGAATGAAGAAACTCACCCTTTGGGTCCCCAGCTGGTATTTCCCTGAGTCAACTGTCACTCTGTTTTCAGGAAGCTGTGTGACTGGAAGAGAAGAGAATGACACAGAGGGTACACATATACTTTATTTCCTCCGCTGACCCACTCTGGAAAACCCATCTTTGTATTTTCTTTTCATTGCTCTAGTGCAGCCCCTCACCAGCCATTCCTCCTTCTAATTAGCAAATTATATCTTTCATGGCCAGATTGTGGCGGTTTCATGGAAAACTCATGCTGAAACTTGACCTTGGGGAGTTGCCCTTGGGGATGAAGGTGTGGGCAGGGCCCCCCCTTGGACACTCAGGAATGTGTAAATCCCAAGTTCTCAGGTACCTAACATGTAGGCGGGGTTTTAATGGCCAGGATAATACCTGATACGCCTTTGTTAGTTTTCAGAGCTTACTGAGCTCAGTATTCTGCATGTAGTAGGAGCTCATTGAACATGTGTGAAATCGACCTGAATTTGCCCTTGTCTCTCTCATATTGGTTGCATTGTTGAGCAGTGAAAGGAAAATGTGGATCAGCTTTGGAGGATGGATCAGGGTATCCTGCAGAGTGAAGTTTTTCTGCCACATGATAACATGTAGACTGAACCCCTAAGAAAGGAATGGGCCATGCTAGCCACCTGTAGCTCCTTTCTCACTGCATTTTCTCCCCTCCTGGTGAGGGGTTTGAGTCTAAAAACCATCCCCAGAGCCTTAAGCTCTCACAGTTCTGGCTGATGCATGTCTGGTTCCACACACAGTTGGAGACATCTGCAGGAGAACATCCTGCTCCCATCCACTCTGGCCTGCAGGCTGTCTGCCACATGCTCTGGGAGTCAGGGCGGAGCATCCCAGGAAATGAATTTCAGATCCATTCTCCAGGGAGGAGACCTCTAGTGCTCCTCCCAGATTTGTTCTGCTAGTGGACTGGAATCATTTTCACCTTTCTGTCCCTGCACCCCCAAACATCTGCACATCCCACTTTGCTCTACCAACTTTTGACTGCTAATATATGAATAACTCATTCTTAATTTTTTTTTCACTTAATTCTATTCTCACTGACAAGTGGCAATTTTTGTTCTTTGAATTAAAAATGAATGTGTGTCCCAAAATACCAGCCTGCGATGCATAGTAGCTGAAAATTCCAGTATGTGCCAGACTTTAATATTTTATCTGGGAGCATGTGTCTTTGTTCATACACCTATGCATATATACAAAGCAGCAGTTTTTCCAAACAGACACCCTTAGCAAATTACCTGTGAATTTTAATGAGGCACAGAAATTAATAGCTGTACTTCTTAAACTGAACAGTGTATTATAATTAGAAGCTATTATATAATTAGAGCTGGATGCCCACATGGGAAAGCTAATTTTACTTTGCTAGATATAACTTGGTGCTGGGGGCCATGGTGCATACCTGTGATCCCAGCAGCTCAGGAGGTTGAGGCGGGAGGATCCGCAGTTTGAGGCCAGAGGCAGCCTATGTAACTTAAAGAGACTCTGCCTCACAATTTTAAAAAACAGTTCAGGCGCACACCTTTACTCCCAGTGACTTGGGAGGTAGATGCAGAAGGATCACAAGATGGAAACAAGATGCAGCCTATGTGACTTACTGAGACCCTGTCTCAAAAATACGTAGTCAAAAATGGGCTAGGGGTATGAATCAGTGGTGGAGCGTAAGGCTCTGGGTTCAACACCTCAGTACTGAGAGGAAAAATAAAATTAAAAAAGAGGGGCTGGAGTACAGTTCAGTGGTAGAGCACTTGCCTAGCATGCATGAGGCCCTGGGTTCAACCCCCAAGTATGACAAAAAAATAAAACAAAATAAATAAATAAATGAATAAAATAGATGTGACTTTGCTAGGATGGCAAGAAGCACTTTTTTTTTGTTTGTTCCTGAGACAAGGTCTCACTGTATAGTCCAGGCTGGCCCACAACTCTTGATCCTTCTGCCTCAGTTTCCCAAGTGCCAAGATTACAGGCGTGCACCACCATGCCTGGCACAAGGAGTAGGTGTTTTGTCTGTTGGCTCTTAGAGGTTGTAGGGAGCTAAAGCATATCATTATGCACTTAGGGATACAAGAAAAGAGCAGTTAACCGCTGGCTTCTCTGAAAGCTTAGGATGAGCTTTGACTTCCTGCCAGCCAGTTGCCACATCAAAAACATTGCTTCATGTCATTATCTACTTGTTCTGGTCCCCAGTGATCCTGCAGTCTTTTCCCCATGGAAATAACCTCTGCTCTAGTAGGACTTGACTCATCCCAAGACCTTACAAAATAAATTCTCCATGTTAAAGGATTTTTAGACTCTTAAAACCAGAAGTTACCCTGGAGATTATTTACTATAAAATCTACTTTATACATGTTGTTGTTAGATACCGTCGAGTCGGTATCCGACCCGTAGCAACCCTCATAGGGTTTTCAATGGCTGATTGTTTCGGGATTGCCTTGGGAGTGGATTGCCAGGTCCTTCTCCCATTTTTGCAGTGCTGGGAATTGAACTCAGGACCTCAGAGACTGCAGCACAGCGCTCTACCAACTGAGCTAAATCCCAGCCCACTTTATACATAGAAGAAAGTAAATATATAAAAGAATTTTGAGACCATACGACTACTTTAATAAAACAGAGACCATCCTCCACCTTCCTTCCATTCATTCACATGCTCTAAATCCGAGTTCTTTCCACTATACTCTGCCATTTCCCATCAGAGAGTTGGGAAGGAGAGTTTGCTGGGTTTGCTCCTTGAAGGTCAGAGATTTTAGGAGAGAAGGTCAGATCCGGGACGTTAATTTTTTTTTTCCTTTGGCAGAGAGGGATTTACATGTTGTTAGGTGCCATCAAGTCATGTCTGACTCACAGCGGCTCTACAACAGAATGAAACACTTCCCAACACTGAGCCATGCCTGGCACTGTCAGTGCTTCTCTGTTACTCATTGGGTTTTTGATGGCTAATTGGGGATCGTTTCGGGAGTGGGTTGCCAGGTCTTTCTCCCATTTTTGTGGTGCTGAGGATCAAACCCAGGGCCTCAGAGTACACAGAGCAAGTATTCTATCAACTGAGCTAAACCCCAGCCCAGGGATTTACATAAGGTACTTAAAAGTCTTATCTTCATAACGAAAATGGAAACTTGTAGTGTAAGGATGATTTGAACTCTGTAGGCATTCGAGTATCTGTCCAGACCTTGTCAGTATGGATTTATGGGTTAATTTCAGCTCTACAGCGGTTTAGCTAGTCATTCAAGAGTAGTGCTTTGAGCCTTCTGTGTGCCAGGCATTGTGCTCCTAGCTGGGCATATCATTTTTAAAAAGTGGAAGCTGGGTGAGGTGGAACTTACCTGTAACCCCAGAGACTGGGGAGATGAAGACAGGAGAATTCCAAGTTTAAGGCCAGAGGCAGCTTGTGCAATTTAGGGAGAACCTGTCTCAAAACAAAACAAAACAAAACAAAAAAAACACACACAGGGAAAAAGGGGCTGGGGGTGCAGCTCAGTGGTAGACCACTGCCTAGCATGTGCAAAGCCCTGGGCTCAAACACCAGTACTGAAAAAATATATAGGAATTAACTCCAACCTATGGGATGGGTCTGGATGTAGAGGCCAAAGTTAGATGTTGCAGCAGACCCAGGGTGGGCTATTACTTCCTTTCCTTTGGAGAAGTGGTCAGGGTTGAACGGAGTCCAGAATGTGGTGACTTTGCCAAGCATAGCAGGTTGTCTGCTGCAAGCACAGAGGCCCAGGCATCCTGTGCGGACCTGGCAGGAGAAGGGAGGATGAAACTGAAGGCCAGATAGGCACTGATCACCTCTGATGCCAGGACAAAGCATGGGGCCTTTGCCTTGTGGGCAGTGGGAACTGCCAAAAGGATAGTAAAGCAAGGATGATGATGGATTATTTACTTTAGAAATATCACTCTGGAGGAGTGGGGAGAACTGGTCTGAAGGAGAATCAGTCACAGCCAGGAAGGCCACAGGGAGTGATGGTTGCAAGCCTGAGAGAATGACGTCTCTGGTTCCCAACCTGGTCCTATTTAGCATTTCATTAGATAATCTGTGAGACATTGGTGATAAGGTGATCAGATTCCTGAAGAAAGATTTTAAATAATTTGTGAATAAGTTTGCTGACAGAAAGAGAAGAGAGAGGAAAATGGAGGGAGAAGAGAGATAAGAGGGAAGGGGAGAGAGAATGCATGAGAACTACAGAGGATGTAGGCTAGAAATGATGGTTAGCATATTAGTCAGCTTCCCAGTACTATAACAAAATACCTGAGGCTGTTAACTTATAAAGAGAAAAGTGTCATTCAGCTCATGGTTCAGGAGGTTCTAGTTTAAAATCAGGCAGTTCCATCACTTTGGCTTTGGTAAGGACAGCTCATCATGGCAGGAGCTCCGTGGCAGAGCAAACCCCTTACGTCACCAGCCAAGAAGCAAAGAAAGACCAAGAGGCCAGGGCCCTACCATCCCCTTTGAAGGCAGCCCCAGTAACCCAGAACCTCCCTCCTACTAGGCCCCGCCTCTAAAAGGTTTTACTCACCTACAAATAGCACCACTCTTGGGACCAGGTCCTTAATGCTTGGACCTATGGGGGATACTCATCAAGCCATAACAGTTGGAAGCTAATGAGATGAAATTATTAAAGTCTTGGGTTTCCATGTGAAAGAAAAATCAGTGTAGATCTCGAAGATTGAGGAAACCTGATTCAATGGCAGCTTGTGGGAAACAGACCCAAGATTTGTAGTTAACAGTAGGTTCATTATTCAACTGCCAAAGTGATTGGTTCAGTCTTGGATACATTAATGAGAGTGATACATTAGTGTCAGCATGGGTAGGGAATGGTCCGCTTGTGTTCTGCAGGGCACAGATTACATCTGGGTATATCCCATTCTAACAGGGCTATAAATAGATAAGAACATGTCCAGAGGGGAGTCCACCTTCCTGTCTGCCCTGCTGTCCTGACCTTTCCAGGTTTTCACAGACTTCTCTGTCTTAAAAGACACAGGAGTCAATTTTGGAGCCATTTACGTAGTCTCTGGAGTTTAGACTCACAAACCAGTTTTTTCTTCACATTATCAGATTGTTGTTTTTTCCCAAAGACCTTAGATGCTGAAGCCAGGCATGGCATATGGAATCTTCATGTTATCCATGTGACTTGTGTCCAATAACAAGTCTTCCAGAAGGGAAAAGAGGAGAGAGAGAAGGTGAGTCAAAGGTGCTGTCTCACAGACACAGCTCACCTGTTCCTCACATCCTAGGAAGAATGTCAGTCACATAGCCAATCCCCTAGAGTCAGGGTGCCGAGCACGGAAGAGGGTCTTAGCAATTTTATCAGGATTCACCCAAACATGGCACTTTGATCTTGGTATGATGCCAGTCTTTAGGACTGGTAAAGATGATTTCAGTGATAGCATTGCTTTAGTAGAGAAGAGAATGACTGGTAGCTTGTCTTCGTCATTTTCCTATCTCTTTCCTAGTTCCTGTCAGTATCTAGCGTGTATCAAATGGCACAACACATTTTTTTGTGTGTGTTTTTTTTGTGTGTGTGTGCTTTTTTCTGGTTCTGGCGATCAAACCTAGAGCCTTGTACATGCTAGGACGGTTGTTATGCCATTGGTCTATATGCCCAGTGCAACAAATCATTTTTGAATGAATGTTCTACTATTTTCTGGGTTTTCTTAAAGTATTATCAAACTGTAGTAGTGCTACTTGAAATGGCCAGTCTGCAAACTATTTATCAGTAACCTGTGAGAATATAAATCATGATTGTTTCCTTCATGGAGAAAATCATGCTATGAAGAAAATACCAGCTGTAGCTAGACATGGTGGCGCACACTTGTAATCCCAGCACTTGGGAGGCTGAGGCAGGAGGATGTTGAGTTCAAGGCCAGCCTGGGCTACACAGTTAGACCCTGTTAAAGTAAAGAGAAACAGAGAAAGAGAGGGAGGGAGGAAGGAAGGAAGGAGGAAGGAGAAAAAATGTCACCTGATTTAAATAGCAGGCATACAGATGTTAATTTCTATTCTGAAGGCCAGGTGCAGTGGTACACACCTGGCCTGTAATCCCACCAACTCGGAAGGCGGAGGCAGGAGGATCACAGGTTCAAGGCCAGAGGCAGCCTGTGTAACTTAGCGAGACCCTGTCTCAAAATAAAAAGTGTACAATGGGAGTAGAGCTGCAGCACAGTGGTAGAGCACTTGCAAAGCATGTGCGAGACCCTGGGTTCAACATCTAGTACTGAAAAAAAAAGATTCATTCCTTCTTAAGTCTTTTGTCTCTAATCATGGATTAGGGGCACCAATCAGCAGAACACACTGTGAGTAGCGTGTGGCCTGAAGTTGGAATTCTTGTATATGGTGTTGAGTCAGTATTCTCATAAATATTATTAAACTGTGAGTAGAAATCACAGTGAGTTAAAAATCACTGGCTATTTTAGGGCCTTCTGAACTCAGTCCCCAGTCCTGAGAGGCTGACCCTAGGCTAGCCTCGTGACTAAGACAGTGGTGTTAGTCAGCTTTCTGACACTATAACAGGATTCCTGATATAATCAACTTACAAGATGGAGAAGTTTATTTTGGCTTACGGTTTCAGAGGTTTCAGTCCAGACTTGCTTGGCCTCGTTGCCTTTGGGCCTGTGGCAAGGAGGGGCATCATGGTGGGAGCATGTGGTGGAGGAAGCTGCCCACCTCATGGTGGTCTGGCAGCAAAGGGAGAAGAAGAGGAGGGGCCAGAGTCCCAACATTCCCTTCCAGGACACACCCCAATAGCCTAACTTCTTCCCATTAGGTCCCACCTCCTAAGGGTTTCACCAATTCCCAATAGTAGTGCCCCAGACTAGGGACCAGGCATTTGGGGGACACCATAGCAGGTGTCTGTTCCCTGGATTCCTTTATTCCGAGAGGGCAGTTCAAATCTGGGCAGGAGCCATGGCAACTCCATCCATTTAGGGAAGCCTGGGGACACATCTTCCTCAGACGCAAGCCCTTTTCTGGTAGTTCTCTGCCATCTCAACATTTAGGCATTGGGCATGGAGATTAGCTTAGATACTGGAAAAGAATTGATTGCTTCACATGTTTGTCCTTCTTCTGCCACAAGAAGACTCAGTATTTCTACTTTTCATTACACAGGAAGTCCTCACTCTATAATTGAACAGTGATCTCTTTAATTGACATATAATTTACATCAAGAGCAGATTTTAAGGAAGCAGATTGGCAAGTTTTGGCAAATGTATGACCGTCACCTCAGTTGAAATATAAAATGTTCCCAACATTCTTTGTGCTTCTATTCAACAGCATTGACTCTTGACTCTATTCGAAGACCTAAGAGCTGCCATAGCCTGGCAGTATACTATGTCTAATCCATTTTATTGTATAAAGCAAATTATGCCTTTTGTTAACTTTTTTTTTAAATTTTTGGTGTTATGGGTTGAACACAAGGCCTCAAACATGGAAAGCACTCACTGTATCACTGACTTTCCCCCCACCTCACTTAATTTTTTAACTAAGCCTTAAGTATATATCAAAAATAGTTAAGTATACTGTTAAGGAACACTATAGAAAATAACAGCATCCATGCAAAATGTAAATAAATTAAGAGAAAAAATAATTGCCATTATTCAGATATGATCTCTTTTTTGTTGATATTTTTAAAAACTTACCTGCTATTAAACTACTTCTTCAAAACACTATCCCTTTAGCCCTAGAAATAATTTCATACTTTTATGGTATATATATATAATATATATATATTGTTGTTGTTGTTAGGTGCCGTGGAGTCGGTATCCAACTCATATCGACCCTCTGTACAGCAGGAGAAACACTATTGTCAGTGCTTCTCTGTTCATAGGGTTTTCAATGGCAGATTGATTTTTTGGGGGGAGGGGGTTGCCAGGTCCTTCTCCCAAGCCTACAGCTTCTGGTGTTCCTAGGCGGTCTCCCATCCAGGTACTAACCAGGCCCCACCCTTCTTAGCTTCCAAGATCTGACGGGATCGGATGCCACAGGGCTATGGCTGCAGGCAATACAATATACATATATATATATATATATATATATATATATATATATATATACACACACACACACATATATGTATACATACATATGTGTATGTATATATCTATGTGTGTATATATATATATATATATATATATATATCCCTTAACCACTCCTTAGTTACAGTCAGGCCAAATTATGTGGCAGAAAACTCAATCCAAAAACTTCCACTGCCTGGCTCCTTTGATTTAATGTTGTTTATTGGAGACCAGAGGAAGTAGGTAATTTGGTTTTGCAGAATTTATAGGTAATTTGATGACTGTCTGGTAGAGGTAGAACAGGCACCAGAGAGAGAGAGTCTGCTCAGCAATATCGGTTTGACCAGGAAGCCCTTGGTGACATCTTTGTTTATCCCTGAAATACCTGAACACCAGCATCCTGACCACATTATTACCATTCAAGCCAGGGAGGCAGTCTTTCTGGGATTGGAAATTTGGAAGGGTAGAAGACATAGGTTTGGGGGTTCCCTAGCATTGGGTCCATGCCCCAACCTTTGTTACTAGCTGTGTGATCTTGGGCAGTTTATATACTGCTTATGTACCTGACTTTCTTAATTCATAAAATGAGGATAAAAAATCAGATGTGGTGGCACCTGCCTATAATCTCAGGAGGCTGAGGCAGGAGGATCATGAGTTCAAGGCCAGCCTGGGCTACACAGTAAGACCCTGGAAGAAGGAGGTGGAGGAGGAGAAGGAGGACAAGGAGGCAGAGGAGGACGAGAAGAAGGAGAAGGAAAGAAGAAGGAGGAGGAGGAGGAAAGAAAGAAGGAAGCAAGGAATGGAGGGAAGGAAGGAAGGAAGGAGAAGAGAGGGAGGGAAGAAAGGAAGGGAGAGAGAAAGAAAAGAAAGAAAGAAGGAAAGAAAGAAAGAAAGAAGGAAAGAAAAGAGAAGAAGAGAAGAGAGAAAGACCAGAAATTCCTCACAGAGTTGGGGAGATTATCATTCAACAAGTCACCCATTCCACAGATATTACTGAGACCTGCTATTTGCCACACACTGTTCTGAGTGCTTGTGATAAAAAGAAAGTAGCAGTCTCTTCTTTCAGGACACTTCCATGTCTTCATGAAAAGAGGGATGTGATGGGGCTGGTGACAGGGATGAGGGGTGGGCAGAGCAGGGAGGGACTTGGAGTCCACCATGAGGGTTTTGGGTTTTTCCCTAAACCATATGTGGGACTACATAAGGATTTCACCAAGAGGAAGACCTGTCTGCCTCACATTTTCAAAGCATTACTCTGTCTGCTAAATTTAACACAGATTATAGGTGGCCAAGGATGAAAATGGATAGAATAATTAGGAGGTCATTTCAGTAATGGCGGTGGGAAACGGTGGTGGCTTGAACTAGAAGATAGCAGAAATAGGAAAGAGAGCTTATATTTTGAACGTAACCAGTGGAATGTGCTCAGAACTTAGATATGGGGTGTGGGAGAAACAAAAGTCAAAGTTTAGTCTCCGTTGTTTGATTGTTAGACCATTTACTGAAACAGGGAAGACTCAGTTCAAGCTGGGTTTGGAGGGAAATCATGAGTTCATTTTTTAGATATGTTAGATTTGACGGGGGGACTGCTAGGAATTGAACCCAGGGCCTCATGCATGCTAAGTACATGCTCTTCCACTGAGCGGCACCCACAGCCCTTGGACCTGTTAAATTTAAGATTTCTAGTAGAGATCACTAGGCTGGGATTTAGCTCAGCTGGTAGAGTGCCGCTCTGAAGTCTCTGAGGTCTGGGGTTCAATACCCAGCACCACAAAAATGGGAGAAGGATGTGGCAATCCACTCCCAAGGCAATCCCGAAACAATCAGCCATTGAAAATCCTATAAGAGTAGCTATGAATCGGGTACGACTTGACGGCACCTAACAACAACAACAAGCAGATATCCCAATGGAAGTGCCAAGGAGCTGGTTGAATCCAAGCATCTGGAATTCAAGGGCAGGAGACTGGGCTGGAAATCAACATTAGAAGATCCTCCACACACCTTGCAAGCTTCGGTCAAGGCCTTGATTGTTGATGGAGAAGGGAGGATGACAGGAGACTGTCCTGGGGACTCTGGGGAGGGGTGAAGAGGAGCCAACATAAAAGGCTGATGAGCAAGGCAGGAGGCAGATGAAGGGGGTGGTCACCGTGGCATGTGCCACTGGCGACAGAGGGTGACCACCTCCTGCAAAACAGGAGGGGAAGAGCCAGAACATCCTGGGCACAATGAGTGTTAAATTACATTTGTTGTTACGTGCCGTGAAGTCCACATCTGACTCAGCGACCCCATGTACAACAGGCGAAACACTATTGTTAGTGTTTCTCTGTTATTCACAGAGTTTTCAATGGTGGATTGATTTTTGGGAGTGGGTTGCCAGGTCTGCCTCCCAAGCATACAGCACCTGGTGTTCCCAGGCAGTCTCCCATCCAAGTACTAACCAGGCCCGACCCTGCTTCGCTTCCAAGATCTGAGGGGATCAGAAGCCACAGTGCTACGGCTGCAGGCAAATTACATTTACCTCTCTGCTTATCCCCTTCTCTTTCTTTTCTGATTTGGATGGTGGAAAATCTCACCCAAATTTATGCTCCTGAAAGCCTTATGGGGAGAAATGGCCTCCATCACTCCTGTGTGAAGTTACTAAAGACAAATGGGAGGCCTGCTGGGGAGGCTGGGCCCATGCTCCCTAAAATCACATGACTTCTGAGTGGGGTCTCTTGATGTATCACCTCATTACCACTCACACGCTTGCAGTTTTATGTTGTCTATGAAGAAGAAAGGAGAGACCAGGATTAGGAAAGGCTTACCATGTTCTAGGCATGACACCTTCACGTACGTTTATTTCTTGCTACATGCATTTGGGTTTGTTTCATATGAAGTGTCAAATGTTGATTATTCACTCCCCTGCTGGTAGCTATTTGTTTTTTTGGCTGATTTAATATCTCACTTGTAATGAATAAAAGGAGCCTGGCATGTCTGCCTGTGTCTGTGCATGATTTTCATTTTATAAATCCTGATCGAATGTGTTCTTGAACAAGCCTCTGATAACTTTTTATGGGGATGTTAATCAAGGTTTATACTTGTCCATGAAGATCATGTTCAAAAATTTGGATAGCCGCTCACAGTTCACATAGTGCTCTATGGTACAAAAATACCTTTGAGCCTTACAGTCACTCTCTGAGGTGAGCATATTAGTTATGTTAATTTGATGTTATTTTCAAAAGCATTGATATGGTGTTTTCTCATACTGTCCTAAGTTGTATTAAGATTTTTCTAGCTGCATATGATATGCTGAACTATCCCTATGTTCAAATACTCCTATGTTCCTATGTTGGGAATTGGGACCCTTTGTAGTCCAGTTGGAAAATAAAATGGCTTTATATATATCTTAACTTTTTATTTGCTAAAGGCGAAATTGCTGTAAGGTTGGGTATGGGGGCAGATGTGACAGGGTTGGATGCAGAAAGACTGGAGGATTTTACTAGAAAAACAAATAAGCTCAAGTATAGGATAAAACAGAGCAAGGTGGGCAGTAGTGGTGACAGGCTCTTGCCTGTCAACTTAAACCAAAATCCCAACTCAAGTGACTTTAGAAAATGTCGTTAATTTCATTATAACTCTCATTCTATACTTTCGGAAATGGCTTGGGGCTGCAATGGATTTCTGGGCAGGTTGGGACTCCGCAGACAGCTTCAGAAGATGCTGAGCTGTGAACATCTTAAGTCACATGCACAACTTCTGATGTTTCTTTCTACACCAGAAGACACAGTGCGTGGTTTGAGGATTCCTTTACTTGCTTTAAGTTGTTAGCACAGGTTTTCCTTGCCTATGGTTTTTCTCAAGAATATCTTCGGCCAACTTGCGGTCTCATATTCTACCTCGCATTATTTTGACTGGTGTTGAGGAATGAATGTGTAAATGGTATGTTAACATGATGCACCATTCATCATGGCCAGGATGAAACCATTTTCCCTTTGTTACCTCGGAGCTTATTTAATTCAGTGTTTTGTACACAGTAGGCGTTCAATAGACGTTTGTCTAATTAACCGGAATTAGCATTTGTAACTCTGGTGTTGGTTGTGTTACTCAGTGACAAAAGGAAAATGTATAATAGCAATTGAAGATATGATCCCATTGAGTTTCTTTTCATATCTTTATTTATTTCCTTTCTTCAGTGTATACTGTTTTGCATGGATATTATTTTTATATTTGGCTATTTACTATGAAACTTCTAGAAGTTAAATTGCCTTGTATTTTTATTCCATCTTCTTGCAGATAATTGTCTAGTATTTGTGGACAGAGTATGACTATAACAGACTTCTTTCTTATAATTTCAGTGGCTTGAAAATACTTTGTCTGGTTACTATAGATATATTTATTTCTAGCTTGATTTTTGTATGTCCTAGAAATTCCATGAAGAAAATATGAACCCATGGCAAAATATCCTTTATATTTTTAAAAGCCAGGATTATTTTACTTACCAAAAACCTTTGGCATTTCATTTATAATCCAGTCTGTATGTATAGTGACATTTTCGTAGAAGTTACCTTAAGTTTTGTTTTTTGTACATGGTAGTACAGGGAAGCCCAAACATGAGTGGTTTCTCCAGAAAGATTCCGAAGGGGACACACCTTCGCTTATCAACTGGCCTTCCAGGTATATCTCATGCTGAAACTCTGGCTTATGTGCAGTGGATGCTTTTCTACTTCCCCTCTGACTCACCTTGCTCTTCTATACATTAGTTAATGCGGACTCTCCTCTTGTCCTCCTTTTAATGGCCTCGCATTTGAAGATGATGTGTTTGAAAAGAAGTTGCTTTCTAATCATTTGCTTTTCTCTTCCCCATTGCCTTAATCCATGCTGATTGTATTTCTCCTCCTTCATTTCCCCTCTCTGATAGTTTTCTTACTCCACCTCTTGCTTTCCCCCTTCTCACCAGCTCACCTAGAGCTGGCCAGTTGGGGGCAGTAGTGAGCACCTAACACGACCTCTTGCCTGCCATCCTTGTGAATCACAGTACCCAGCGACTTTCCTCTCTTGCCAGTGGCCTCTCTGTCCAGACGCCAGCCTCCTTGTTTTCGTGTTTCCTTGTCTCTAAACCAGTAGCTAATTTTCAACGGTTCAATGTAGGGCATGTGGTTTAAAAAGCAGACAAAAACCCCAATCATTTCATTTTTAAGATTGGGGTCAGGGAGAGGCGGAAGAAGGAAGAATGAATAAGTCACTGGAAGGACAAAGCACCATGTATTGAGTTTCTAACAGTGACTTTGTTCTCGGCCGAGGACAACATTGAGATTGTCTCTGATTAGAAGCACACATTCCACAAGGGAACTCGACCACATTGCTGTCTCCTTTTGATTAACAAAGGTTATAAATATGAAAACGTCCAACACTGGCTTGTCTCAGGAAATAGGACAACTCAGACTGATTTTTTCCCACACACTGTTTATAATTACTACCTTTATATGTGTGGACTTTTTAAAATTAAGTGTAGAAATACCCTGTTTGAAAACAGGGGTTTTTAAATCAATTTAGCAGGGTGCACTTGTCCTTAAAGGGACTATTCTTTTCCACAAAGTGTGTAACATAAGTAATTATTTTTGCAGACTGATCTTAAGTAAACTGGAAATTCTACATTTCACCAAGAAAACCTCTCACTCCTTCTTTACTTTTAAGGTTATACCCAATCAAGAATTAATTCTCAGGATAAAGAGTGTACCCTTTCATATTACATATTTCTAAAAGTCAAAACAAATAATTAACACTGTTGAATATGTCTACTTTGCTAAGCAGTAAGCTTTGTAAACACCACATTACCTTAATGTCATTATTATTTCTTTTTCTTTTCTTTGTTTCTTTATGTGCTAGGAATCAAACCCTGGGACTCATGCATGCTAGGCAAGGGCTGTACCACTAAGCTATAGCCTCAGCCTGCTAGTATTTCCATTTAAAAGGCAAAGCAACTGAGGCTTAAGAAGGGCAGCTAAGTTCCTCAAGACTTTAAGGACCTGATAACCAGGGCTCTTAGCTAGTTTTCTTCTGCAATGATGGGGAAAAGGTCTATGGCTTGTGAAATGGATTTCAGTGTTGCTCCCAGATATTTAAAAATCTATAGCCGGGCGCGGTGGTGCATACCTATAATCCCAGTGACTCGGGAGGCAGAGGCAGGAGGATCACAAATTTGAGACCAGAGGCAATCTGCATATTTATCAAGACCCTGTCTCAACAAAAGTTAAAAAATGGGCTGGGGGTGCAGCTCAGTGGTATAGCACATGCAAAGCATGCAAGCATGAAACCCTGGGTTCAACCCCCAGTACTGAAAACAAACAAACAACAATAAAAAAAAAAAAACTACAGAAATAACAAAGACCAATCTCTTTCTGGATTGATTTTTAACTAAGCCTTAACAGCAGTGGGGTGGAGGTGGGGGGTTCACATCAATCATTCACTCAACAAGTACCTTTTCTCTAACATTCTTTTGATGCTTCAGTTGTTAATAGTGATGACCACACTGGCCACATGTCTTATGAATGGATGACTGTTGTCTGCATTGCATGAAACAGCTTGTGAATGTTTTGCTGAGTACTTCAAAAGAGTAGTTATTATCGTAATCTTCAGCTCAAGAGAATGCATAAATAATCACAATTGCTCTTACATTTCCAGGAGGCAATGAAAATTACAAGGTTTGGTCAGTAGGTAATCAGTATCCCTGAAAACAACCCTCGCCCCCCTCCTCCCGCACACACAGTCTGTATGTGGTTGTTAGGTGCCTTGGAGTCTAGTCCAGCTCACAGCGACCCAATGTACAACAGAACAAAACAAAGTACTCCTCGACTCTGTGCCATGCCCTGCATTATTGTCAATGCTTCTCTGCTATTCATAGGGTTTTCGATGGCTGATTGTTTCAAGAGTGGGCTGCCACATCCTTCTCCTAAGCCTATAGCATCTGGCATTCCCAGGCGATCTCCCATCCCAGTAGTAACTAGGCCCAACCCTACTTAGCTTCAAAGATCTGCCGAGATCGGATGCCAGGGACTAAAATGCAGGTGTATTACTCCAGGCCCTGGCCTCAGGGGGCTCTAATCCATACCTGTGGTATATATTAATGAACTTTTCTGTGGCCTCTGGGTATCTGCTTAGTCACAAGAAACCCTTTCTTCCCCAAGATGACATGTGACCCCTCGCAGCTTTGAGGGAGGATAGAGTTAATTTTGCACCTCACCTACAAACTTATGCAAATTTAGAAACTACACTCAAAACCCTTTATCTGGCAAGTCCGGAGAGTCCACTTTAAGTGCCAGGAGTTTCTCCATAAGTTGCTCTCTCCGAGTTGATTTCTACTCCCAGGTAACCTGTGGTCTATGCATGCTATCTTCTTGTTGAGCAATCACTGCACGTTTCCATTTAAATCCTTTTTCTTTCTCAAAGAGTTAAGGTTAGAGAAAAATTGGTGAAGGAGGAGAGTGCTCGAAGCAGCCCCGAACTTGCCCCAGAGGCCTTAACTCAGAGAAGACACCAGCCGGGGCCGACCCATTACCTGTCCTTTCAATCAGAAAACTCGGCCTTCGATAGGGTCACAAGCAGAGCAGTGAGGTCCTTGCGACAGCCCGGCCATGGCTGTGTCCAGCCCGCAGAAACCGTTTGCGCTGTCAAGCTGGTGACGGCGGAGACCCCAGAAAGCGTGTCCGAGTACAGCTGGGCAGGATCGACCACCCCAAATGTCACAAAGCCTCCCTCCTTGAAGGTTCTAGAAGGTGAGCCAAAGGATACTGCAGGCTTCCACATCTGTGAGTCCAAGGCAGAGGAAGATGTGCTCCTTCCCGAAGCCCTCGAGAAGAGCCAGGACGCACTGGTGATCATGGAGGACGATGGCGCTGGGCAGAGCCACCATGACCCCTCTGGGAAGGAAGACGTAGGGAAGTCCGTGATCAGCCCGGATGCATTAGGACCTCCCGAGGAACTGCGGGCTCAGCACCAGCCCCCCGAGAAAACCAGCCGGAGCGAAATGATTTTGTATGTTCAGAGCGAGCCCGTGTCCCAAGATGCCGCCTTGCCCAGTCACAAAAAGGCAGCATCTCCCAAGAAGCACAAGGTCCTCACCCGCTCGCTGTCTGACTACACGGGGCCCCCTCAGCGGCAGGCCTCGGGCCGCAGAGACTCAGCTCCCAAGCGAGAGCTGGAGCCGCAGACTTCCAAGGCTGAAGGACCCTGCGCAGAAGCCGGCAGGCTGGACACAAAGGTCTCCGTCGCCCAGCTCCGAAACATGTTTCTGGAGTCGGCCCGAGCCAGCAAGAAACCTGAACTGTAGGTGATGTTCCAGCCGTCCTCCCGATGTGGTACTTGCACGTCCTTGGCAGAATGATTCACTTCTCAGCCTGTGTGGTGCCCTGCATTCAGTCATGTTAGCTTAGCTCACAAGTGTGTACAGGGCAGACCGTGCAGGAGATGGCTCGCACACTACCATTCTGCTTCTGCCTACTAACAGGGAGCTGGAGGAGGGGTCTCTGGAGTGCTCCCCCTCTGTGTGCGCACGGTAGAGGCATGCAGAGGGCTCTAGGGATCTATCTGTACCTTGACTCACTGAGATGCATAAACATTTGCTTTCTTCTCTTTCTCTGTCTTCCTGTCTCCCTGCTCCGTTCTCTCTGCCCTGTGATTCTAAAAGCCAATCACGGGGGGAGAGATCAAGCGAAGGAGTTGGCTTGCCCACCGGTATGGAGCCGGAGAGAGGGTCCCGGAAACCAAGACGGTATTTTTCTCCTGGTGAAAGTAGAAAAACTTCTGAGAGATTTAGAACTCAACCTATAACTTCAGCAGAACGAAAGGAATCAGATAGGTAGGCATGAATCTATTTAGTTCCATAGTCTAGGAGCATTTAAAAAAAAAAAAAAAAAATATATATATATATATATATATATATAATTTTCACCCCCCTGATGCTGTTTATAGAGGATATTGGTGATTCAATAATTCATCCATCAACTCTATAAAGGATATTCATTTGACTTATGTAAGTGCATTTGCAAACTGTTGACCTTTTCACCAGTATCACAGTACAGCTTTCAATTAATTCAGACGGTGAGAAGCAGCATTCTTTTTCTCCATTCATTGTGGTTAAGTTTTTTTATCCTCTTATTAAATTAGAATCTAAATTGAATATCCACCATACTTTTCAATGAAAATAAGAAAGGAATTTTATATTTATTTTGTAATGAATGACTAACTTGTTCAATTTAAGTTTTTGTATGACATTATCCTGTTATTGCATAAAAATGATAAGGTTCATCAAAAAGTATATCATCTGTCTTGTTGAGTAACTCGTGTTTGATCCTCACTTTTCTCCATTTGGTTCACATTTGACTGGGATTCTGTGCACACGCACTTCCACCGTGTCAGTTAACAACTGTGTATGGTCTTCACAGCTAGAATTGCTACCAGGATAATATTCTTTAAGAGAGTTCAATTGCATCTTTATTTTTACTTTCAATATGATATTTTATTTGGGTTTTGTATTCCCATCACTAATTCTCATTATCATTTGCTAATGTCTTTCCTAGGTATACTTCAAGTTCAGAAATGCCAACTATTGAGGGCAAGTATCTGTTTTCTTTGTTGTTCTTTTCATCTCATCTAAGTTAGATTTAAATACTAAGAGTTTTGGCTTTTTGAGAGAATAAGTTTATGGAGCCTATCTGTTTCTTTGCTGCAGCTTTTCTTCCTATGAATATAGTAAAACCTGGTTGAAATTTTTGGATGCGATTTCTCTTATTTTCGATAGAAGTTGAGAGGATCATCAAGTGAATAATATAAAAACAAACTGATTTGAAACAAACAGGTTTTCTTATTAAGGCTGTTATCCAATCCCTTGCATAAAATCTGTTCTTAAATCTCCTTTAGTTAAATATTGTAATAGCAATCACCATCTGGACACAATTTGGTTGGGTTAGGTTTGATTTGAAGTACAGTGGGACTTAGTGCCTTTTCACTGAACAGAAACAATGTGCCCTCCCAAGGGGCAATTATTCCTGGTTATTATTTTAATTCACCTATTCTTGAATCCAAGAGATTCCAGATCAATCTTGGAAGACACTTCAGAGACATGACATATACTTTCTAATGATATTCAGTTTTTATTTCATGGCTTTTTGCAGATGAAGAAAAGGTAGATGAACGAGCCAAGCTGAGTGTTGCTGCCAAAAGGCTGCTTTTCAGGGTAAGATATACAGAAGGCCTTGGTAAGAAGTCATAACCCTTCCAGAGTGAGACTCCAGCGCTCTGGTACTTTATACACTTCTGAGAGCTTTATGACCTTCCCCATTTGGTCTACTTGTTGTTCTCTTCCTGTACTGAGTTAGTCAAGGTTCCATTACTGTCACAAAATACCTGAGGCAATCAACTTCAAAAGAGCGAAGGTTTATGTTGGTCTACAGTTTAAGAGATTCCAGTCTATGAGGCAGCACATCATGGCAAGAGCATGTGGTAGAGGAAGCTGGCCAGGAATGAAAGAGAGAGAGGAAGAGACAAAAGTCCCACAGCCTCCCTCAAGGCCATAACCTCAGTGACCTGAAGACCTCCCACTGGGCTTCAGCTCTTATAGGGTCCACCACCTCCCAACAGGACCAAGTTGGGAACTCAGCCTTTAACGTGGACCTTTGCCGGACATTCCATATCCAAACTATGGCATGTACTTCAGCTGGTTTCGCCTGCCCAGCTGCCCCATCCTGAAGTGTTTTCTCGTGCTAATGACACTTGAGTCTCGCTGCTATTCTCTCCTGTGGGACCTATAGGAGAACAGAGACATTTTGCTGCCTCAATTTCCTTTCCTTGAATTAATGAGGATTCCACAATGTCTCTAACCTTAGGAAATGGAGAAATCATTTGATGAGCAAAACGTCCCAAAGAGACGTTCAAGAAACGCAGCTGTGGAGCAGAGGCTACGGCGTCTGCAGGACAGATCTCACACCCAGCCCATTACCACTGAGGAAGTGGTCATCGCGGCCACGTGAGTCTCCATGGGGGTCTCTTACCTTTGCCTATCATGTCTGCTTTTAAAAAAATGCCTTAAAGACTTTTAAGTTTAAAAAAAGATGATAGATGGTTTACATAGAAGCCACAGAGAAGTGAGAATTTCATGGTTTTCTTTACTGCTGTCTCTATGAGCAGTATTAGATGTGTTACCGTGAAAAATGTAAAAGAGGTAAGAAGATGAAATTCAATGAACCCTCGGGCCCAACAGTTACCAACTCCTGGCCAGTGTTTCTTACCTGTATCCCCACCTGCTGCCTCTTTCCTCCTGTGTTCTTTTCAAGCAAACCCCAGACATTTCATCCATAAATATTTCAGTCCATTACTTACAGGTAAGGGTTCTTTCTTGTTTCTCAAATAATCACCAAAATGTTTAAAAATCGATTGGCAGTTTGATGACCTTTCAAACTACAGGAAGTCAGTGTGGATCAATATATTCCCATATGTTCAGAGTTTCCCAGAGGGTTCATTCAGAGAAAATGGCTTCCGTCGAGTGGAAGTTTTTATTGTTTTATTTTTGTTTTTTGTAAAATTGTTTTTGTGGGGCATAGACATCCCAAGAGATCCTATGTCTAAATTCACTTTTGCAAGCCTGCCATTAGGTCATTTGCCTCCACTTTCTTCCATACTGATTCTCCAGCTGTTTTGTTTCTTAAACAATCCTGGTGATGGAATCCTGGTGATAGTGTCTTATACATGATAGGCAAATACTCTACCAGCTCCATTATCCTCAGTTTCTTGATGTATTTGTATATAAGTATGTTCTTGTTCTTATTAGGAACTCTTCACAAATCAATTCATTTTAAAAAATTATTTTTCAGTGAGCTAGTGTAAAAGAAGAAGAAGATACTCATGGAAGCAAAACAGCAAACCTCAATGAATTACTTTGACATGCTTATACATTATATGAAGACACTGATTATTTTTTTTTAAAAATTGAGAACAACATTCTAAACGTGGGCATAATCTATTCATTCACTGATGGCTAATATTACCTTTTTAAAAGGACTTTTTTAAAATGAGGATATTTATTCTAATGATAAATCCTTTTCAAGCCCTATGCCTATGTTTATTCCATTGCCTTAACTTTGGGCAGCCTTATCGCTTATATCTTAGGTTTGTAATTGCTTCTAATGTTCTTTTGTGGGTTTGATTTTTTTTCCTCCCAAGGGATTAGCAAATATTTTTGGTAAAATATTTGATTTAACATTTCTCCATGTGAAACTATGCTTTTCTTAATGCTTCTTTTCTTCTCTCTCCTCATGAATGCTCCTTCTCTGGCGCTTGCTTTTAAAGTGAACCTGTCCCTGCTTCGTGTTCTGGGGTCACCCATGCTGTAATGGCGAGACTTCCCAGTCCTCCTGTAGCTAGGAGCCCTGTGCAGCCCGCCAGGTACCGGACAGTGATAGCTGCGTGTTGCTCCCAGGGCAGAGGCGCTGGGCAGCGTGTATCTGGGAGCCTTGAATGCCTTCCATGGGTTTCACAAACAAGTTGGTGTAGTGAGTGTTCCCAGAATGTGTGGCATTCCATTTTGTCATAGTGCCAGGTACTGGTACTTTCATGTCAGCCTGCATGAGAAAACTCGCGGTCCATCTGCCGACATTGTGAGTTGGCACCAGGAGCACACTAATTCACTTGCCCATTTGTTTGTTTCTGTTTTTCCTGAGAGTCATTCCTCAGAAATTTCATTTTCCATCTACAGTACTAGCACACAAGACTAATAGAAAAACAAGGCATTAACATAAATGTTGAAATGCTGATAAGTTCCAGTTTTTTGAAAACATATATAGACACAAGTACACATTGAAAACAATTCTCCCTGTCTCTAATATATAAACACAACACTGTTATATTTGAGGATTGATCACAGAGGTTTTAAATTGTGCTGTTTTAGAATTAAGACCTTAAACCATATAAATATCTCTTTTGTTTTACCATTATGGGCCAAAACACAGAAGCTAAAAAAAAAAACAAAAAACAAAAAACCAGATTCAAATAAGTAAATGGCAATGCTGGCTTAAACTTGGATAGCCCAGGAGCCCTCAGGAAAGTGTGGTGTTGCTCCCTCCCTTTGCATCACGGGAGTCAACAAAGGCTCCAAGTCTCAAGCGGCCTCTCTCACCGTCTTCCTGGTGCACCCAGGCACCGAGCCTGCTCTTTGGTCAGGGATGGCCTACAAATCAGGGATTAATTGGAGTGAGAGCAGAATATGCTTCATATTAGATTGGAAAATAGACTTGCCAGTGGCAAAAGGGATATTGTCCTGGAGACCTTTCAAGATTCACAGTGACCACGTAAGCTGGAAGCCTTCCTTCCCCTCTAGTGGGAAGCTGGAGAGATGATTTATTATTGTTGTTGTTGTTGTCGTCGTCATCATCATCATCATCATCATCATCATCATCATCATCGTTTTGTGATGCTGGGGATTGAACTCTGGGCCTTGTACATGCTAGGCAGGTGCTCCACCACTGAGCTGTATATCCCCAGCCCTAGTCGCTCAGATTTATAATCACTTGAAGTTTTCTTTGCTTTTCAAGTTACTGGGAATTAGATTTAATTACCATATTTAAACTAGTAAACACCCATGAGAGAAAATGCTACTCTAAAGGCATGAAAGAATCTTTCAAAGTATACTGTTTGTTTGGGAAAAGAGCAAATCAAAAACCTAGGCTGCAGATTGCATTGTTGACAGATGACCATATTTCTCCTAATTATTTAAAATGAAAAGGTTACCTCCTAGATCACACCTTGACACCATGTCTAACTATACCATAAATAATGCCTTCTGACTCTCTTTTGCCATTTCACTAAAATACTAATGCCTGCAGCCATAGCCCTGTGGCATCTGATCCCATCAGATCTCGAAAGCTAAGCAGGGTCGGGCCTGGTTAGTACCTGGATGGGAGACCGCCTGGGAACACCAGAAGCTGTAGGCTTGGGAGAAGGACCTGGCAACCCCCTCCCAAAAATCAATCTGCCATTGAAAACCCTATGAGCAGCAGAGAAACACTGACAATAGTGTTTCCCCTGTGGTACAGAGGGTCGCTATGAGTCGGATACCGACTCAACGGCACCTAACAACAACAACAACATAATACTAACAATAAGACTTCTCTAAGACATAATATATCCAAGCTATGTTCAATTTCTTAAAATTCCTTAAGTAGGAAATTTTCTCTTTAGAAATGATCCAGAGATTTAAAAAAAAAAATCTGCTTATTGGAGAATGGATAACAAGAGTGTCCCAAGCCAACTGTGCTATTCACTGCCTTGTTCAACAGCTGAGCAATTGCCTGCCCCTGACCTCAATTTATGGAAGGAAAAATAAGCCTTTTGAAAAATTAAGTGACAGTTTGAAGAAAGTTAATGTATAAAATTAGCTGTGGGCTTTCATTTGTTTTTATCTGTGCCACTGACTTTCCACTCCTTGCCTTTCAGATTACAGGCATCTGCTCATCAAAAGGCTTTAGCTAGAGACCAGGCAAATGAGGGCAAAGATTCTGCTGAACCAGGAGAACCTGATTCCTCCACTCTGAGCTTAGCAGAGAAGTTGGCCTTGTTTAACAAATTGTCCCAGCCGGTCTCAAAAGCTATTTCGACCCGAAACAGACTAGACATGAGACAGAGGAGAATGAACGCCCGCTACCAAACTCAGCCAGTCACGCTTGGAGAGGTGGAGCAGGTGGGTACACTGTCACCTAACTGCAGTTTGTGTGTTTGTTCCTAAAATATAGTAGCACAGTCTTGCTCTTAGGTTAAAGATAAAATTAAGGTTGTTATGTTGTTGTTAGGTACCGTCGAGTCAGTATATGACTCATAGCGACCCTCATAGGGTTTTCAATGGCTGTTTCGGGATTGCTTTGGGAGTGGATTGCCAGGTCTTTCTCCCCAAAATAAGGTTATCGGCCAGTAAACTGTTATTGATAGGTGATTTGGCAATGATTTCATCCCTAAGATAATCATGCCAGACATACCTTTCTTATTTTCATAATCTACTAGTGAAATCATCTGGAATGAGTCTGTTTTAGAGAGGATAAATAGTAGCTACAACCTGCTTCTCCCCACAAAGTTTTCTTAGCAGCGTATTCTGTCGCTGTGTGCAGGGTGGTTTTCTACTAAGATAATCAGTGAAACCACACCACCAAATGAACCATGCCAATACCAGCACCAGGATTTATAGAGACAATCTTTTTCCATGGCTTTGTGCTTCTTAACTCTGTCCTTCCAGGTGCAAAGTGGGAAGCTCATTTCTTTCTCCCCCGTCGTGAACACATCTGTGTCCACCATGGCCTCTGCGGTCGTGCCCACATACGCTGGGGATCTTCGCACAAAGACCTCTGTGGATGACAGTTTGAGTGCCACTGACTATAAGTTTCCTTCTGCCGTGGAAAATTCAGACTCTGCAGTTAGAAGCATTCTGAAATCACAGAATGCCTGGCAGCCTTCGGTAGAAGGAGGTGGGAGCAAAGGAATGCTGAGAGAATTTGGAGAGGCAGAGGGCAAGAGTGCTTTCGCTGCGGGAGGCAGCAGCCTTAAGACATACGAGTCCTTTGAGGAAGCAGAGCCATCGTACCCCGTCCTTACCCGGGTCAGGGAAGAAGATGGCCATAAGGAACCTAAATATGCTCTTCCGAGGAGGGGAAGCCTGGAGCTAGCCAATCCTCCCATAGCCCACCTTGGTGATGAACTGAAGGAATTTTCCACTGCCAAGAGCAGTGCACAAGGAATCCTGGACTTGAAGGACAGACAGCCCTTTGAAGAGAAGGTAGATGTGGAAAATGTCACCAAAAGGAAGTTTTCACTCAAAGGTAAATGACTACTGCTCCTACAGTTTCCAAAAAAAACTGGGGTTTTCGTTACTGTTTCACTTGTTGCATATATTTGTGATTCCCTTGAACTAAACTTAAAGGCAGCTTACAACTAGTGTGGATCAGAAATTTGATGTGAATCTTCTTTTCTTCCCCCCACCCCGAACTTTCTCCCCTTTAATCTGACAGGTTGAGTGGACTTAGGAAGCTTTCGGGAAGGAAAATGACTGAAACCCTTTTTCACACACCTTGATAAGGGGTTTGGGTGACTGTGGTGACATTAACTCACAAAACAGTTTTCTGAGCTCTTCAGCTCCATTGCCTCAAAAGATCCAGGGCAAAGTAAGCACAGAGAATAAGGACTTGACCCTGACTATGATTTCTGGGGGGCTGGGGTTTAGCTCACTTGGTAGAGTGGTGCCTGGCACGTTCTGAGGACCTGGGTTTGATCCTCAGTACCCCAGTAATGGGAGAAGGACCTGGCAATCCACTCCCAAAACAATCAGCCATCAACAACCCTACAAATAGCAGAGAAGCACTGATGTAGTGCCAGGCATGGCACAGTGTCAGGGAGTGTTTCATTGTGTTGTACATAGCGTCACATAGGGACCCCACTCGACAGCACCTGACAACAACAACTGATTTCTGGGCTCTCTGTCTACTCTCTTGTTTTGCAGACTAGTAAACTATCCACTTGGGATTTTAATCTGCTTTCTCTGTTTACATACAGTAGTGCTGTATAAGTTATAATAGGGGATTGATTGTAAGTATGTTGTTGTTAGGTGCCATCAAGTCATATCTGACTCATAGCAACCCCCGTAGGGTTGTAAGTATAGCACATTGGAAATGTAAATGTGTTGTTTCGGAGAAGTAGAAATATTCTATAGTGTATAGGGAAAGCTACCATTTGGGGCGATCCATGGGCAGAGCCTAGTGTGCTGCTGATCACCTCAATCCAAGTGGCCTGGGTCCGCTGCCATGTGCCCATGGGCCTAGCTACACTGTCAGGAGGTGAACAGCCAGAAGAATGTTTGCTAGATGGTAATACTGACACCGCTCCTTCTTCCCAACAGCAGAGTTTGGGGAGCCCATCTCTGAGCAGACAGGGACAGCTGCTGGGAAAACTGCTGCTCAAACGGCAGCCCCAGTTCCCTGGAAGCCACAGGATTCTTCAGAACAGCTCCAGGAAAAGTACTACAAGAGTCCGTGTACCATGTTTGCCGCTGGGGAGATCAGGGCGCCAGCAGGGGAGAGCATCCTTGATTCACCCAGCAAAACCATGTCGATTAAAGAAAGGTAAGAAAATCTAATTTTGGAAAGCAGTTCTAGTAGGGAGATCTGGGTAATGGACCAAGAGCTGAAATCATGGAATTAGCTATATACAGGGATATGCTACGATGCTAGAACAATTCTGAAAAGTCGTGGAAGTTGAGCATAAATTGCACTCTTTCAGCACCTGGTTTAACAATGCTGCAAAGGTCTGACTTCCAGACTCAGAGGAAGAAACAAGCAGAAATGCTTCATTTGTTGGTGGTCCCTCTCTCTTATTTTATGTTAAGTTCTCTGGTTCTCTAATTGGGGGCTGAGATCTTGGCTCTCTCTTTCAGAGAGTCACAAATGGTTTGTAACTGTCTAAAATAAATATAGAGAGGGTGAAGATAAATGCATACATAGGATCCATGGCTTTGGAATGAAAATCTAGATTTTGTTTATTTTATAGGGGTTAACATGGATGACTTTCTGGGCAGCATTTAGAATTTTTTGTTGTTGTGGATTTTTGGTGTGGTTTTTGTTGTTTGGTTGGCTGGTTTGGTTCTAGGGATACAATCTAGGGCCCTGTGTGTACTAGGCAAGTGCTCTACCACTAAGCTATACCCCTAGCCCTAGAAATGTTATATCATAATAGCAATGAATGGGTTACATTTGACTATTTAATTATACTGTGGGCTGGGGTTTGACTCAGTTAGGAGAGCCCCACATACACTCTCTGAGGACCCAGGTTTGATCCCCAGCACCGCAAAAACAGGAGAAGGACATGGCAATCCACTCCCAAAGCAGTGAGCGCTTGAGAACCCTATGAAGGTTGCTGTGAGTCAGACTCAACTCGACAGCACCTAACAACAACAACAATTATACTGTAGCCTCATTTTATTCAAAAGAATGATGTAGGATAAGAGAATGTATTTAAATGGAACAGATACAGAGAGTAGCAACTAAATTATTTCAGGATGTATTTTTTTTGTGATCCTTGCTTAGCCACAGTTGAGTAAAGCTAAGATGCCACAGCAATGGGAAAATTGGACGTGAGAAGTGCTGTCAGCTTCTGCTATAATCAGCCAAACTGTTTCCATACTGAGTTCTGGCAGCCTGCACCCTTCCTTCACATCTCCCACCAAAACGGAAGTTCTTCCACTTGTCAGGACCTGGTCCCTCTTTGTTTTCTAGATATCTTTCAAACCACCTAAGACTCCATGTCAAACCACAACGGAACTTTTATTTTTTAAGCTGAGCTTTTTTAACAGAATTCATAAAATATAAAATAGATAGAGGCTTTCTCAACTGATCCAATTAATAAGATGTTGTTGTTGTTGTTAGGTGCCGTTGAGTCGGTATCCAACTCATAGCGACCCTCATAGGGTTTTCAATGGCTGAGTGCTTCGGGATTGCCTTGGGAGTGGATTGCCAGGTCCTTCTCCCATTTTTGCGGTGCTGGGAATTGAACTCCGGGCCTCAGAGACTGCAGCTCAGCGCTCTACCCATTGAGCTAAATCCCAGCCCCAATTAATAAGATAGTTAAATCTTATTTTCTTTTACCTTTACTTATTTAAAATACACAGTAAAAGCCCCAGCAACTTGGGAGGCAGAGGCAAGAGGATTGCAGGTTCTAGGCCAGAGGCAGCCTGCATAATGTAGCAAAACCCTGTCTAAAAATAAAAAATAAAAAGGGCCGGAGGAGCAACTCAGTGGTAGTGCATATGCAAAAAATATGTGTGGGGCCCTGGGTTCAGACCCCAAGTACCACAAAAATTAATTCATTAAAAATAATAAAAATAAATTTAAAATGTAGAAAGGAAATCCTCCATACATTCTTTTTAAATAATATATTTGTTTATGGAAACATCTAAAATTTCCTTTACTTTCTTCATTTTTTTTTTCTGACATCTAGTATGTCAAGTTTGACCTGTAATCTGCATAAAACTTAGGATGCAGTCTGCTTTTTCCACTGGGACAATAAAAACACTCTTTTAAAACTGCCTAAATGATTTGGGTTCAAATTGTTCCTGTTTGGTACTTCATTGAAAAGTGTGTGAACTGAATAATTCTTCTGTTACTTAGAGATAAAACCTTTGATACCTCTTCAAAAGTACATCAAGGCCTTTATCAATCTCATTCCCACCATGGCTGAAACTACTATGTCTAAGCTTTCATGCTCAAGGGAGAAGACAGACAAAAGTGGGGAGAAAAGTCACCCTTTTCTTTGGGAAGCTGGTAGCATGTCAGGCCTTTGTAGAATTCCCAGAATATTGAAGAGAGAGGTCTGCCTTAGAAGGGCCAGCTGGCATCCCCCCCATGCTCACTGTATAACTCACCATCTCCATTTTGCACCCCATCGAGCCAGAGGCTATATCATGTCACCCCAACAAACTCCAAGTTCTGACCCTGAAGGTGGGAGATTTCAGCCACTTGACATTCTGAAGGGGAGGGATGGAGACGGGAGTGATTCACCTGGGTCCTCTCCTTTTCTCATCTTTGATTTATTTTTGTCTTAGCCCATTTTCTGTTGCTATAACAGAATACCTAGGACAGGGTAATTTATAAAGGAAAAAGGTTTATTTGGGCTCATAATTCTGGACAATGAAAGTCCAATATCAGATGGCTTTATCTGGCACCTCCCATATGTCTGTCAGCTTGTCGTGCTGTGGGGATTTGCATGTTGCTGTGATACTGGAAGCCATGCCACCAGTATTTCAGATAATAGCAGGGCCACCTATGATGGACAGGTTTCAGGTGAGCTTCCAGACTAAGATAGACTAGGGAGAAGGACCTGGCAGCCCACTCCCAAAAGCCATTGAAAACCTTGTGAATAGCAGAGAGGTACTGTCAGATATCATGCCAGAAAATTCGTCTCCTAGGCTGGAAAGCACTCAAGAAACAACTAGGGAAGAATTGCTGCCTCCAAGTAGAGTTGACCTTAATGATGGGAATGGAGTAAAGCCCTAGGACCTCCTTTCCCTGAGGTGGCACAACTCAAAATGAGAAGAAACGAAGTGGCTACAACAATGAGCTCAACCATAAAAAGACTATTTGCAAGGCACGGTGTTGGGTAGTTTTTCTTTCTGCTGTACTTAGGGTCACTATGAATTGGATCTGACTTGACAGCACCTCAAGACAATGACATATCTGGCAAAGGCCCTCCTGCTGCTTTCTAACACAGCAGAAGTTGGAAGGTGCGTTAGTCAGATTTTTCGTCACTGGGAAAAATACATGAGAGAAACAAATTAAAGGAGAAAAGATTGGTTGGACTCATGGTTTCAGAGGGTGGTGGAAACATGAACTTGGGGCCATGGCACATGCCTGTGATCCCAGCAACCTGGGAGGCAGCAGAATCATGAGTTCAAGGCCACAGACAGCCTGTGCAAGTTAGCGAGACCCTGTCTCAAAATAAGAAATAAAGAAAGGGGTGAGGTGTGAAGCTCAGTGGTAGAGCACTTACTAGCCTAGCATGCCTGAGGCCCTGGGTTCAACCCCCAGTACTGCAACAATAATATAAACAAATCAAACAAACAAATAAATAAATAACCAACCTTAGGGGCTGGGGGTGTGGCTCAGTGGTAGAGTTCATGTTGAGTGAGTGCAAAGTCCTGGGTTCAATTTTTAGCACCAAAATAAATAAATAAAGGAAAATAAAAATAAAAGATATATTAATGAACTCCTCTGACCTGCATAGTAGCCAACTCCATGATCTAAAGGAAGTACTAATTATTTCTAGTCAGTTGTGCCTAAAATCTGTCAGGTATCTGTACTTCTCTAAGATGAGAAAGATTTCTAAAGGGGGAGGGCAAAGCATCTTGTTTGATATTAGGAGCCCGTGATTTGCCTGTCCCTCATTTGACCCAGTCCTGACTGTTAGGAGCCTGAAAAACTCGTTCTAACCAAGCAGGGCTGTCAGGCCAGACCTCCCTGCTGAAAAGTGTGGGCTGCGGCAAGAGCCGCACATGTTTCCCCTCACAGCCTGGTGAGCAGGTCATGTTGGCTCCAGGACATGTCATGGGGTTAACAGACTAATGCAGTGCCACCGACAGACCAAGCTGATGGCCCAGCTCCCAATATCCCACTCCTGCAAATAGCCCTTGGACTTGGCTGTTGAAAGTGCCCACAGCAGCTGGCCTTGCCCAGGAGGAATTTATGTCCTGGGTCAGGCAGGCCCTTTGGCCCTCTGCAGCGCCTGGCATGCAGCCGGGAGTCTGAGGACTGTGAGGCTGCAGGAGAAGAGAATGCGCCTGGGAAGATCCCCCCCTCCTTCCCACATGGGAAATCTGAAAGGACAGGAATAATAGATTCCTGTTTTACTGCCTGTTATTATGAAGTTATTCGTGGTTTGTGCTCTGTAGGCGAGGGCTGGGTCCAAGTACCATGTGGGTTCCGTTGAAGCACAGGTTTTTCCGTATTCTTTTGGTTTCTCTGTAGTCTTTGGAAGTCCCTAATGATTACCCTGCCAGCACATCAAGAAGCAAAATTTCAGGGCTTTGGAACAGACAAAACCTTTGAAGGCCCTCCTGGGACTGCATGGGGAGAGCCTTCTAAGGAAGCCAGAATACTATGTTATTCCGGAAAGAGGAAGGCAAGCTTGAGTCTGGTCAGCTAATGTGCTAGTGTAAGGAAAGAAGCTGGACATCGGGAGGCAGGGTTTGGAAGCCAACCTCCAGGCCCCCTGCCACACAGCAGGACCTCGCTCACGGACACTCTTGACCCATGTGTGCCCTTGTTCCCTGTCTGTGAGGATGGGGCTAACAATGTCTAATTTCTTATTCCTGCGCAGATAAGCAGAGTGAAAAGTGCCCTATTAAGTGATTCCAGATTGCACAATTTGCTTCTTTCTGAATTACTTTCCAGTTCCTCAAAGCAGCCACCAGGGACCCCACACAAATGTGTATTTAGGTGATACAGTCATTGCTCTAAACATTTAGGAGCTTCATTCTGAGAAGGTCCTCAAAGACTGTAGCTCATTATCTTTAATACCCCAACTCATGAGGATAAATTTGATTTTTAGAAAATTCTTTTAAATCATTTGGGGTTCAATTGATTAAAAAAGATGGATGATCAATAGGAATAAATATCACTCTGAGTCAGAGGTGAAGTAAGAGACAAGTTGGCTCTGAGAGCCTCAGCGGGTGGATGCTTTCTTCACACAATGCAGACCTGGAAGTACTTCTTCATTTGGGTATTAAATTACTGGCAAGCTTCCTTTCTGAAAGTCTCCTATATTGGTGCTTTGAGACCTTTGAAAACTCTAATGCAGAATACAAATGCTAATTATTTCTTTGATTTAATTTTATGAGATTCTTTTTCTTATTAAAATAAAATGACTCATTTCAAAATTATTGGGAAATGCGATAACTGTTAGTCATTATCTAGCATGAAATATAGGTTAAAAACACTTAAAGGAATTTAGATTTGGGGTTCAAGTACATAAGCCAGCCCCTGTAGCATGTAGTGGGCTGCTGAACATGGTAGAGTTAGAGAATTGAAGACTAAACAGGATCTTGAGCTATGTGAGCCTGCTGTATGTAGATAGATGAAGCAGCTTACAAGCAGTTAGTGGAATGCTTACTTGAGATCTTGTCTGTTGCCACATAGCAGAAAGAAAGAGAGTGGAAGGAAAGAAGAAGGAAGGGTTTGGGGAACGGCATGAGTCCAAAGTTCGCAGCTCCTGTTTCTTTTGGGGAGTTGTTTTCTTCATGTCTTGCTTTACATTATTTGAAAGAACAAATAGCATAAGTTATAATATGTAAATTTATAGATTGTTTAAGCAATATAAAATCTGGCCCTTAGAAATTCTCTAGTCCACTTCCTGATACAACATAGAAAAAAGGGGAACCAAGGGACCTGAGCAGAGAAAATAGCCAACGTGGACCACAGCTGATGTGATGCCAAACTATGAACTATTTGAGGATGGTACATTAATGATAAAAGACATGGCCTATCAGATTAATCAAGCACAGAGGAAAGGCGATCTCACCTTTTTTCTTTAAACTGTTTAAGTATAGGCTCCATGGAGTCTAATGATCATGACTTTTTACCTTTTATCTTCCCCACACTTGTCCAACTTAAATGCCTAAGACTTCTTCATTCATTGTCACATACGTGGCTGAAATAGCCTCGTGTCCAGGCAGTTTTCTATCAAGTCACAACTACTTTGAACTTAAAGTAGGTTAACTAATAACCTCGGTTAATTAGATTCTTTTTTTGTATACATCTTTTCCCTCAAGGAAAGTGAAAATAATAATTTTTAAAAATGGGTTTGTAGAAGACAGTTTTTATGTTAAGATGCTTTGCAAAACCAAGTTCATTTGTAGCAAAATAACAGGTCTCAGAATACAAGAAGAGAATAGTTTATCTTTAATGGGAATGTAATGTATTAAGACATTTTCCATGTGTTACATCTTTATGTTTTCAAACCCGTTGCTGCAATATTTTCTCCAACCAACTGCACAGGGGCATCATTTAATGACATTTCATCGAGTGACCAGAAGGGGTCACTAGAAGACATATTTTTTTTCTCTTGAGACAGTTACTTTGATCTCTTCCTTGTTTGCAGCTCAAGGGCAAGGAAGAAAACTACATATATTCCTTTGCTGTAATGATGGTGCCTTTTTTACCTGGCAAGTCAGATTTAAGCTTTCTTATCAGCCAACTGTAAAATTTTTAGGACCATATGTAGAAAAGGCACTTTTCTACCTTCTAAGAGTTGGTGCTGAACTCTTCTTGGTTGGCCTGTTTTCCTTCTAGATTGGCACTGTTGAAGAAGAGCGGTGAGGAAGACTGGAAGAACAGACTTAACCGAAAGCAAGAATATGGCAAAGGATCTGCCACCAGTGGCCTGCACATCCAAGAAGTGGAACAGTCACTTAAGAAGAAGGTAACGTTTTCCAAGCTAGGAAAGAACTTTCTAACTAACATCCCACTTGCAAGTGTGTCCTGTGGACAAGCATGGGTAGCTTAACTAATCCCTCCTCTGTAGAGCATCAATGCTTTCTTGCTCTTAAGGGACACACAGTCTTTCACAAGCTGCTAAAGTTGATCACAAGGTGAAGTCGGGATGTTGGTCAGTAACAGCACCGTACATAATGCCACACATAATGCCTCAGCAAGGAAGTACTCAAGTTCTCAAATGTGGACGTAGTTGAAAACCTTCTTAAAGGAACCCTGGCTTTAGAATGTGATTGAAGTCTTTCAAATGAAAATCTTTAACTCACCACTGACAGCTTTTAAAAGTTGCATATGAAATATGGACTTGCAGGACTCCTATGCAGAGAATTAAGAACTAAGTGTAAAAAACAAGGACATAATTATGGTCTATGAGTACTTTCTGCATAATTTTAAGCCTGTTTTATGATGAGGAGGTATGCCTTTTATTGAGAATGCAAAGCAATATATGTATAAATCTAAATAAAATTATGTCATGTGTGGTGATCAATACTAGCAAGCATTTCATATGCAAAAGGATTGGCAAGTTGTTAAGTTACAAATGTAATGATGACCAGCCTTTGGCCAGTTACCGCATGCTTTCAAAACTGATCGTGACTGCCTGCTGGCTGCACCTACAATCGCAAATGCACTGGCCAGAAGCAAAATGACACGACGCACCTGAGCCTCACCCACTGGCCAAATTCTAGGACTTAAAGCCTTCAAATAGAAACGAGAAAAGAAAATTGTAGCTAGTTGAGCACATGGATCTCTTCCAGTTCTAAAATAACCATCTAAAGCTGGACGTGGTGGCATGTGACTGTAGTCCCAGCTACTCAGGAGGCTGAGGCAGGAGGATCACTTGGGCCCAGGAGTATGACACCAGTGTGGACAACATAGCAAGAGCCCATCTCAAAAATGAAATGAAATAAGCATCAGAGGAAGAGAGAAATTATGAATGTGACCTTTAGATATTAAGAAACTTACATTAAAAATAAGATACACTATTTTATTTGGTAATTCTGTATAACAGTGGAGTGACAATTTGAATTCCTTTTTTTTTTTTTGAGACATACGTGGGTTTAAAAGATAATGACTGAAGATATTTAATTCTCAGACATATGTGAAGTTCCCAAGTACAGCTGGACACTAAAAAGTAGTTGAATTGCTAGTTTGAGACATACATGGTGTTAAAGATAAAAACTGAAGACATTTAATTCCCCACCATTTGTAATGTTCTCAAAAACAACTAGATATTTAAAAGTATACATGTGAAATTGAGATTTTAACATAAAAGAAAACTGGGTCCCTCAAGTAATTTATCCCAGTGGCCCACAAACTTTATTTGAAGGTACTTTGGCGCTGAGGATATAGCTCAGGAACAGAGGACTTACCTAACATGAGTGAGGCCCCGAGTTTGATTCCCAGCACCACAAAAAAAAAAAAAAAAAAAAAAAAAAGATTCTTGAAATCACCGGTTCGAAAATAACTTTTAACACCTACCTCATTAGCAAAGCCTCCAGCTAACATGTGATGGTCCTGAGCAGCACCAGATATCTTGCTGGTTATTTTGAAAGATGGAAAGAATCTCCAGCCCTTCAGGAGCTAACTGTCCCTTATGTTGTTGTTGTTGTTAGGTGCCATCGAGTCGGTATCTGACTCATAGCAACCCTCTGTACAACAGGGGAAACACTATTGTCAGTGCTTCTCTGATGTTCACAGGGTTTTCAATGGCAGATTGATTTTTGGGAGGGGGTTGCCAGGTCCTTCTCCCAAGCCTACAGCTTCTGGTGTTCCCAGGTGGTCTCCCATCCAGGTACTAACCAGGCCCGACCCTGCTTAGCTTCCGAGATCTGATGGGATCTGGTGCCACAGGGCTACAGCTGCAGGCACTGTCCCCTATAGCCAGGGGAAAACTAAAAGGAAGCTAAAAAGCACAGGGCAAGATAGATTCCCCATGTATGGAGGGGCAAAAGCACTACTCATTTAGAAGGTGAGGGATCACACTGGGCAGTAAACACCAGCAGGCTCTGGGCAGAGGATGAGTCCACACTGTCCAAACATGCTCAGGATTTTAGAAGTCAAGAGATGCCTGGTTCCCCTTGCAGTCGCCCTTTGGGTAGAAATCACAGGGCCTCAGTGCACCTGAGTTCAACTTGAACTTGAGCATGAGATGCTATCTCCTGGCAGGTGCCTGCTGCTGATCCTGCAGCCAAAAGGAACTCTCTAATCCTACCCCTCCTCCATGGCCTGGTTCATTTTGGTGTGAGACAGTAACCTCTTTGAAGTTAAAAGAAGCCAACCTGTTTGAGGTCTTTGTCTCTCTCATTGGAAAACCTCAAGTTCTGATGAGGTAAATTGGTTTTCAGGGGCCTCTGACCACCTGTTACCTTGTTTCTTTTCAAGGATTAGCAGGACATTTCAGACCTACCCTTGCTGTGGTCCAGTGGGGTAGGTGATGTGCCTTAAACCTGGTCTGGCTTGAAATAACTCCCACCCCCACCAGTGAGGAGCACTTGAGAAATGCCTCCCCCCCCACACACCTGCCTGAATGCTGCCCTGGAGAAGGAGAGGCATTTGTGACAGGTGCAATGCCAACGGGGCCCAGCTGCAAGGGGTAGGTCTGGACTTGCCATGGAGACCTGCTCAGGAGAGCAGGTACCAGAACCTTCCATCTTTACACTCAGGATAGAAAGGAGCTGGTTTTCTGACCCGATCATCACCTACTTCCAAATTTCTAAATTCCTCAAGCAGCCCATATTTTGGTTACTAGTCATAGGACAGCTTCTCTCCCTTTTGTGTGCAGTGAGCATAGACCAATGAATTGGAGCTGGGGGAACACAGAAGAGGCAGGACATAGAGCAAGGGCTGCCTGAGTCACTTCTATCCCCCCTCTGGAAAATCCATGCAGTATAGGCATTGGTATATAGTAAGAGCCACATAGGTAATTTAAATGTTCCAGCAGCCATATTTTAAAAAGAATACAGACCATTTCCTTGAAAATCAATAACTGTTTTGTTTGTCAAAGTGGTCCTCCGAAACGAAAAGAAGTTGAGGAGCTCTCATTTGAGGCCCTACAAGGCAATGTGGCCCAATGTGGCCTGGGAACAGCTTTGGGGGAGCTAAGTTTTTCTTTGTATTCTAAGATTTCAGTCATATCTTAAGGAGTGTGGAGCTCAGAGCCAGTGTCTTGCTTTCCAGTTTACTCCTCTAAAATCAGGATTGATGATTTGGAGCACTAATTATTTGCCTAGCTGGTCATCATTTCCTGTGAAAAATCATTTAGATTCTTTCTTTCTCTTCCCTCACCCGTGCCACCCTTCTTATCGTTCTCCTGGGCCCAGCTTAGTCTAGATCAGGCTGACCTGCCTTAGGTGTCTTTGCTCCTTATAGCGTATGTGACTAGTGCTGAGGATGGTAAAGGCATTTGGTCTGCAAAGTGGGCCTGGTCTGCACTGCATGAAGTGTGTGCACATGAGCATGATTGGGGTCCAGTTTCCCCCAGAGTAACTCATTCCATCAGAGAGACAGCCAGAAGCAAAGACAGTCTTAAAGAAGTGATCTAGCAGGAGTCCACTCGTTACAACCAAATTACCCTTTTATTTTCACCAAATAATTATCTTACATTCCAACCCGATTTCAGCTTATGTACCATTACCACGAACACAGTAACTCCCGTGTCCTTTTATTAAGGCAGTCACCCAGTGTTTTGGACTTTCTCCAGGACTTTTTCTATAAAAACCTTTTTGAGGATTGGTGATTGCAAATCTTCATCTCTTTCTGAGTCCCAGGTGGGGACTATGCCTCCCTCCTTACAAGGTTAGTGAATTGGATTGATGATCTGCCCAAAACAAGCCCCAGAAAAGGAAGGTGAATCTGCCACATATGTATTCTCACTGCCTGCTGTATTGAACTTGCAACTCACCACAGAGGAGAACAAGTCAGTTCAAACAGGGAGGCTGAGGGAGAGAGCGAGGCCACTGGGATGACCTCGAAATGGAAGGTTACCATCCTGCCTCGGGGAATGAGCTTACTTGACATTCGTGCCACTGGATTGTCAGCACGTGCTTGCTTCCAATTGAACCCAGGCACAAAATATCTGGAAATGATCGTGATACCCTAACTAGACTCTTCTCTTCCCATCCTCTGCAATATTTCCTGTTTGTTTTAACCTGTAGGAAGAAGGAGGATTTACAGATGATAATGCCATTTCTAATCTGCTTTGGGTAAGCCTGACTCTAACACAGGTGTCCTTCTGTTGCCCAATGTAACGGGTTCATCCCTTGGTGAGTGCAAAACCGAGAAGCATAGCCAGGAGACAAAAGAGTGAAGTGAGCACGCTTTAAAAAAAAAAAAAAAGAGTGAAGCAGAGCACCAGAGAGAATTCTCAAAGCAGTGCCTCTGTGAACAAAGAGAGCAAGGGACTTTTATTGGGGAAATTCATACATAAATATATATCATCAAACATGGAGGCCAGCACATTCCTGAGCATGCTCAGTTTGATGTTATACATAACATATTCCAAAAAAAAAAAAACCTAATAGATGTGGGTGGGAATGCCTCTGGGCAGAAAATTTAGTATTATAATGAGCAAAGTTTACTCTAGGTCACCTACAAAAAAAATGAGTCACAGTGACTACATAATTGTGGCTGGTTCCTTGTAAGTCTCTCTGGAAGGCCTTATCTGAAACAAAACAAATAAATAAATAGGTAAATAAATAAATAAATAAAAACTTTTGAAGGAGCAGAGTATTAGCAGCCATTTAAGGGGGTACCAACTTCCCCACCTCCCCCCAACCCTAGGTGATTGTCCCTAGAAGTAGCTATATAGTATCTACCCCTTCCTCTAGATGGCAGCCAGGGTTACACCCAGCCACATCTAATTGTGATCACAGATAGTCCCCTTATGCTATTCCTGATTGGTTTTTGTATCCCTGGGCAAGAGTTAACTACCCTTATTCAGTATAGAGAGGTGATCCAGTTGTTATATCATACAATGAAAGTATCTTAAAGACGGTGATATTTTATGTTAAATTTTAAAACTATTGATGAAATTCATGGTTCCTTCTCTACAACTGAGTATATTATATAAATTATAGTAATCTTCCCTTTAACTCATTCAATTACTTCAAAAACCTGACTTAAGTGAATATATTGCACTTGTGTGGATTTATTTGAGCATTAGCACCAAAGGACCCTCCTGAAAAATGAACTGAAATTGCAATGAGTAAATTAACTTTCTGTCAGAAAATTCATGGTTTTTGTCTCTCTCCCATCTTCTCCTACCCTGCCCCTGCTCTGATAAATCTTCTCTTTTTACCTCTAATCCTCTTGCTTTGCTCTGTAGGAACCTGTATATGCTTCTACTTATTCTCCTGCTATACCTGCTGCCCATAAATACCTGTCTTTTGTATCTGTTAATCAGGTGAGGAAAAGCCTATTAATATTAAGCCTCATTGCAATTTTTTCTTCTTCCTTCCTTCCTTCCTTTCTTTCTTTCTTTCTTTCTTTCTTTCTTTCTTTCTTTCTTTCTTTCTTGTACTTTGGGGGTTGAACCCAAGACCTCACATATAATTTGCAGTTGCTCTACCACTAGGCTGAACCCTCAGCCTATATTTTCCTTTTTATCTTGAGGCAGGGTCTCCCTAAGTTATGCAAGCTGCTTCTGGCCTCAAACTCACAATTCTCCTGCCTGAGCCTCCCTAGTTGCTGGGGTTATGGGCGTGAGTCACCATGCCCAGACTTCATTGCAATTTCTAAGTAGTAGTGAAGGACTTTGATTTCATTTGGGGAAATAATGCCTCTGCTGCATTTCGGTGTGTCTGTGTGTGTGTGTGTGTGTGTGTGTGAGAGAGAGAGAGAGAGAGAGAAAGAGAGAGAGAGAGAGAAGAGAGAAAGAGCCCTAGAGTCTGATTGTGTGTGTCTGTTTGTCTATAATTGTGTTCATATACAAATGTGTGTATGTTTAACCAGTTCATATATTTAGGGTCAGTCAACACACACAACATCCTCGGCTTTAATTTTAGGTAGACTTGATAGTGTGAATTGACCCCACAGTCACAAAGGTTGCTTAAGGGGAAAATTTCCCCTTTCAGTCTCTGAGCTTTAAATCCTATGTTAAGTCAGGAGCCCATGAAATGCACTGGAATATTAATTGCTCCATCTCAGTTAGGATGCTGTCTTGCTTAGTGTGATAGAGTACCAGAATATGGCTGACACAGCTCAATGTATGGGAAGGCCATGGAGGAAGATGGAGTGAAGAGAAGGCCACCTGACATGAGCTGGTTACAGTGCTGCTATTAAAATGAGAACCTACACCCCTCGCCCCTTCCCCTCCATCCTCACTGTATCTCAGCTGAGCTGCACCCCAGAGGGGAGACCAGGCCTAGACTGAGTGGTACATGATTGTTTTTAACAAAGAAAGATGATTTGTATTCCCCTTGGAATGTCCCTAATGTCACCATGGCTGTGAAAAGTGGCTGCATCCACTTTTCGATGACTCCCAGGTCCTCACTGCACTCTGTGTCAGTCAGCTTTCCCTTGCTGGCCAAAAACACCCAGGAAAATCAACTTATAAGGAGGAATGGCTTATTTTGTCTCAGAATCTTAGAGGTCTAGTCCATGGTTGTCTGGTTCCATTGCTTTTGGGCCTGTGGTGAGGCAGAAAATCATGGCAGGGAGCTCATGGCAGAGCAGAGCTACTCACCTCATGGCAACTGGAAAACAGAGGGAGGGGGAGAGGCTGAGGTCCCAATAACCCGTGTAAAAGCACATCCCAATAACCTAATTTCCTCCCTCTAGGCCCCACCCTAAGGTTTTCACCACCAATTAGTAGAACAGGCTGCAACCAAACCTTCAACACATGGGCCTTTGGGAGACATTTACAGTCTAAACCACAGCACCCTCCATAATACTTTCCCCAGGCCTTTCCCCTTGTTGTATCTGTCTCCTACCAGGGCCAGGACTTTGTCACCTCTAGATTACCTCTCACTAGGAGTGTCATGATTGTACTGCTGCTTTAGGACCTGCAAATATGGAGAGAGAAGCTCAGGGTTTCTCAGGGGACAGTGGCAGAGAGAGAGGTGTCTGGTAGGTCCTTGTGTCTTCATCTTGCCTCTTCACAGATGGAAACTCCGCATTTCTTCTCCCTGAGGTGGTCTTTGCCTTCGCTCGTGTTCCTTCCCCAAAATTTAGAGATACTCACTGTGAGCTTCTAGGTCCCAGATACCCAGCCAGTATCCACCTGAGAAAGAAACTTGGAATCAGGGCCAGACTTCTGCTTCATCACTAATGAGGGAAGGCCATTGGCCTTTTAAATAAGTCAATATTAACCTTTAAAAGAAAAGCTCATATATATATATATATATATATATATATATATATATAAAATATTATGTTACATATTTATATATAAGGAGAGGAGGATGAATTTAGTTTTAAAGCAGTTTCAGGCTCACACCTAAATTGAGCAAAAAACCAAAAATTTCCCATATACCTCTTGCCCTTTCACACACACTAATAACATCTCACAGCACAGTGGTGCATTTTTACAATCAATGAACCTACATTGGCACATCGCTAAAGGCCATAGTTTCCATTAAGGCTCATTTTGGGTGTACATTCTGTTTTGATCAGTGTATAATGACATGCGTCCTCCGTTATATTATCATACAGCATTGTTTCACTGCCCTAAAAGTTCTCTGTGCTTCACCTGATTAACAGTCTGAGCTCCCTAATTTTTGTCAACCACTGATCTTTTTACTGCCTCCATAGTTTTACCTTTTCCAGAATGTCATAGAGTTGGGATCAGACAGAATGTAGCCTTTTCAGATTGTCTTCTTTCACTTGGTAATATGTGTTTAAGGTCCCTCTATGTCTTTTCATGGCTTGATAGCTCATTTTTTAATACTGAATAATATTCAATCATCTGGATGTAACACCATTTATTTATCCATTTACATGCTGGTTCTTTCCACGTTTTGACACTGGTAGCTAAAGCAGCTATAGACATTCACATGCAGGTTTTGTTCAGACATAAGCTTTTAACTCATTGGGTACTGAGGAGCATGATCACTGGATCATGTACTAAGAGTACACTTAATTCTTTAAGAAATCTCCAAACAGTCTTCAAAGTGGCTGTACCACTTTTCATTCACGCATTGTAATGAATGAGAGTTCCTGTTGCTCAACATCTTTGCCAGCATTTGGTGTTGTCAGTATTCTGGATTTTGGCCATTCTGATATGTGTGTTATGATATCTCATTATTTTAACTTGTAAATCCTTAATGATATACATATTGTTGTTGAACATACTTTCTTATGCTTACTTTCTATCAATCTGTATTCTTTGGTGAGGTATCTGTTCAGATGCTTTGCCCATTAATCAGGATTTTTGTTTTCTAACTGTTGAGTTTTAAGAATCCTTTGAATGATAGTCTTTGATCAGATTTTTTCCAAATATTTTTCCCATTCTGTGGTTTGTCTTCTCATTCTTTTGAGAGCATTTTTCACACAACAGAAGTTTTTCATTTCAATAAAGTCCATTTTATCAAAGAGTTCTTTCATAGATCTTGCCTGTGGTGGTTCTATCTCAAAAGTAATCAAACCTGAGGTTATCTAGATTTTCTTCCAAGCTATCTTCTAGGAATTTTAAAGTTTTGCATTCTACATGTGGGTCTGTGTTCCATTTTGAGTTAGTTTTTATGACTGGTTTAAGATCTTTGTCTAGATTTTTTTCCGTGCAAGTATCCAAATATGTTGTTGTTGTTGTTGTTGTTGTTGTTGTTGTTGTTAGGTGTCGTCCAGTTGAGTCTGACTCATAGCGACCCTATGTACAGTAGATGGAAACACTTGCCGATTCTGTGCCAGGCAAATGATCTTATTTATATTTAAGCCCATTGTTGCAGACACCGTGTCAATCCATCTGGTGGAGGGTTTTCTTCTTTTGTGTTGACCTGCCAATCTCCCAAACATGATGTCCTTCTACAGGGATTGATCTCTCCTAACTACATGTCCGAAATATGTAAGACGCAGTCTGGCCATTCTTGCTTCCAAGGAGCATTCTGGTTGCACTTCTTCTAGGACAGATTTCTTGGTTGTTTTGGCAGTCCATGGTATATTCAATAGACGTCTCCAGCACCACAATTCAAAAGCATCAATTCTTTTTCTGTCTCTCTTGTTCAATGTCCAGCTTTCACAACCATATGATGCGACTGAAAATACCATGGCATGAGTCAGACGCACCTTCGTCTTCAATGTGACATCTTTGCTTTTCAATACTCTGAAGAGATCTTTTGCCACAGCTTTTCCTAGAGCAATGCATCTTTTGATTTCTTGACTGCTGCTTCCATGAGTGTTGATTATAGAGCCAAGCAAAGCAAAATCTTGGACAACCTCAATCTTTTCTCCATTTATTGTGAAGTTGCGTGCTGACCCTGTCATAAGGATTTTTGTTTTGTTGATGTTTAGTCTTAACCCATATTGAAGGTTATGATCTTTGATCTTCATCAGTAAATGTTTTAAATCCTCTTCACTTTCAGCAAGCAGAGTTGTGTTATCTGCATGACACAAGTTGTTAATGAGTCTTCCTCCAATCTTAATGCCGTGTTCTTCCTCATAAAGTCCAGCTTCTCGGATTATTTGCTCAGCATATAAATTGAAGAGAGAGGGTGAAAGTATACAGCCCTAACGCACACCTTTCTCCACTTTAAACCATGCAGTGTTTCCTTGTTCTATTTGAACAACTGCCTCCTGGTTCACGTACAGATTTCTCATGAGCACAATTAGGTGTTCTGGTATTCCCATGTTCCTTAGTGTTTTCCATAATTTGTTATGATCCACACAATCAAATGCCTTTGCATAGTCAATAAAACATAGATAGACATCCTGCTGATATTCTCTGCTTTCAGCTAATATCCACCTGACATCAGCAATGATGTCCCTGGTTCCCCGCCTTCTTCTGAATCCTGCTTGATTTTCTGGCAATTCCCTATCTATATACTGCTGCAGTTGCTTCTGAATGATCTTTAGTAGAATTTTGCTGGTGTGCGATATTAATGATACTGTCCAATAGTTTACACATTCAGTTGGATCCCCTTTTTTGGGAATAGGCACAAATATGGGTCTCTTCCAGTCAGTTGGCCAAGTAGCTTTATCCCTAAGCTTTCATTTTAAGATATGGCAGATGGTAACAAGACCAGATTATGGTTACTTTTAATGATTTTTTTGAAGTATTATGGGATTGAACCCAGGCCAAGTGCTCTACTTACTGAGCCACATTCCAAGCCCCATTTTTATTTTTTATTTTGAGACAGGGTCTTACTAAGTTGCACAGGCTACCTCTGGCCTCAAACTCATAATCCTCCTACCTCAGCCTCCCAAGTTATTGAGATTACAGGTATGTGCCACAGTGCCCGGCTTGAAATATCTCTTAAGGAGGAGGCAAAGTGAAATTTCTTTAACATGGCATCGAATGTTGTCATTTGACCTTTTTCTATTACTTAACCTGGGCTCATCTAAATTCTTCCTATTGCTGAGTTTAACTAGATAGAAGATAAAAATTTTAAAGCTCAATCACCATATTTTCTTTTCATGAAGCTTTCCAGTTGTAGAAGAGTTTTACCCTTCAATCTGCCCTAATCCTTATAAGACAGATTAGTTCCACTCTCTTGTTGCATCCTCTCCCTGTGTCTGAAATATTAAGTGAGATTTGTTACGACTTTGCAATAGGTATAGGAGAGGAGCAAACCCATCAGAAACAACATGGTAAATTGAAAACATCCATACTGATTGAACAGTGATAATGATTGACCCTTTACATGATTTTGAACTATGTCCTGCTAAGTGTCTGCCCATCTCTAGGAGAAGACCATCCTTTCTTCCCAACCATTCCACTATCTTGTACACACACACACACACACACACACCCTTCCCCATCCTCTCTCCTCTTCTCCCTACTTTATTGATGGGACCTATATTTGAAAAAATAGAAGACAGATGGAGTAAGGCTTCTGGCCATATTCTGCTGCTACTCTCTCTTACTATTCCAATCAGTCCTAAATATCTATCAGCTAAGCCTGAGACATGACACAGTATGGGACTTGCTGCATACATAGGTTGTTTTTCTATAAGCAAGGAAAGAAAAATTTAGTAGGAAAAAACAAGACAATAATGAAGTTTCAACCTAAAAATTTTTTTTTGCAAATGGGCAAAGACACCCATCTCCTTTTTTCACACTTGGAGTACTACTATTTAATAGCAACTTACGATAAATTTGATTAGATTCTTCAGTGAGGATAAAAACTGTGTGTTGTAGACCCATATGGAACCATGTAAAGTCAGATGGAAGGAATTAGAGGGCCCTAAACCAACCCCACTAAGTAGCCAAGTTAAACACAGACATCTAGAGAGATAAAAGCTTTTATGTTTAGTATTATTTTTTACTCTGTTGTTCTTGTTAGGTGCCATTGAGTCAACTCTGACTCATAGGGACCCTCATTGGGTTTTCAATAGCTCATTGTCAGGGGATTGCTTCAGGAGTGGGTTACCATGTCCTTCTCCCATGTTTGCGATGCTGGGGATCAAATCTGGGCATTCAGGGAATGTGCAGCAGCACTCTAACAACTGAGCTAACCCCCCGAAAAAATACTCTCTTTTGACCCAGATCTATCAAGCCAATGGAAGCTTTAAATTCTCCAATAGTTGCATCATCCTAGTACTTGAACCTCTCATGTTCATGAAGGTCTTCGAGTGGAATCCAAGTGCTCTGGGGAATTAAATTGTTGATTCAAGGATGACATTTTTCTGAGTAATTAATCACACCCTACTAGCACTCCCTGGACTTTGGAGACCTGTTAGTGCATTCACTGCAGAACCGGAGCTGTCAGGGACTTGGGAGGAGCCAACTTTCCTGGCATTCTGTATGTTTTTTAGAAATATTTTAAGCCAAATGTATTGGTTTGATTAAACTTTACTTCTGAGGCTTCATTTTCAAAGAAAACTTATTCTCTTTCTTGAATTTTATGAGGTCTTCCTGGCAAGTCCACCTCAGAGTTCATTTAATAAGGGGAAATGACTCAAGTGTTCCTTGGAACTAGGCTCCTTTTATCAATCAGGAGTGGGAAAGTTAAAGAAAAGATTTGGGGCTTTTTTGGCTTTTTAAATTTTTTGGTAAATTTAATATTGGTAAAAGTTAAAACTTATAGAAAAGTTCCTGTAATAGGCAGGACATTCTCCTAGACCCTTCATCCAATCCACCAGTTGTTGACATTCATTCTTTTTCTACCCTTCTCCTGGCTTCCCCTTCCTTATCATGAGTGTGTGTGTGTGTGTGTGTGTGAGAGAGAGAGAGAGAGAGAGAGAGAGAGAGAGAGAGAGAGTGTGTGTGTAAGAGTGGAACAGTTGAGAGAGAGAGAGATTTGTGTGTATGTATCAGAGATTGTGTGTATGTATCAGCGAGAGAAGGAGAAAGAGATTTTGTGTGTGTATCAGAGAGAGAGAAATTATGTGTCAGAGAAATTATGTGTGTATCAGAGAGAGAGAAAATGTGTGTTTATAGAGGGGGATTATATGTGTGTATCAGAGATAGAGATTGCATGTGTGTGTATCAGAGAGATTGTGTGTGTATCAGAGAGAAAGATTGTGGAGGTATCAGTGAGAGATTATGTGTGTGTCAGAGAGATAGAGATTGTGTGTGTTATCAGAGAGAGAGATGTGTGTGTGTGTGTGTGTAAGACAGGAGAGAGAAATTGTGTATATATCAGAGAGAGAGATCAAGAGAGAGATTATGTGTGAGTATGGGGGGCGATTAAGTGTGTGTGTGTGTGTGTGTGTGTGTGTGTGTGTGTGTGTGTGTGTGTGTCTAATTTTATCTTCTCCCAAGCCCTGTGGAAATAATTTAAGTAGTATGGAAACATACTCCTTTCAATACTTGAGTGTGTATTTCCTAAAGTAAAACTATTCCCCCCATAGCATGATCCAGCGAGACTGTGAGGAAGACAAGGAACTTAACATCAATATAGTGTTTATCTAACCCATACCTGTGTTCCAATTGTGCATTCCCCCTCAATAAGATCCTTTCAGCCCTGGCTCTAGGACCCATGCCAGGACCAGGCATGGCATGCGATTGTCATTTCCCTTTAGAAAAAGGTTTTTAACCTAATTTAAGTTACCAAGGATCTCACAATCTCTTCAGGCTGTGAGGTTCTGGTGAAGAATCCTGTCAAGGGAAGGTTTATAAATTATGTGATGAAGGAGTCCATGTTCATGACTGAAAACAGCTTTTATCAGGACGGACCTGGTTTGATGCTGCTGGAAAGGGAGGAAAGGCCCCTTTCCTCTGTTATAAGAGTGACATCATGCCAGGGCATTAAGAAAATGAACTAGATGGATCCCTACTCTTCCTGTCCTTCATGAATCTGGAAGTCACTTCGCCTTGGTCCCTTAAAGGGCACTAATGTGCCATGTTGTTGTTGTTAGGTGCCATTGAGTCAGGTCTGACTCATCACAATCCTATGTACAATAGACAAAACACTCCCTGACACTATGCCATGCCTAGCACTACGTCAGTGCTTCTCTGCTATTCATAGGGTTTTGATGGCTGATTGTTTCTTGGGAGTGGGCTGCCAGGTCATTCTCCCAAGGCACCTGGTGTTCCCAGGTAGGCTCCCATCCAAGGACTCACCAGGCCTGGCTCTGCTTAGTTTCCAAGATTAGGCGAGATTAGACACCAGGGTGGTGCAGCTGGAGACAGTGTGCCACAGTGGGATGGAAAGTGATGGAGGAAGGAAATCACTGAGCCCCTGGGACACATTTCCCATGTCCTCTGCTTATCAGAGGATGAAAAGCCTTATGATTGCTCCAATCTGGGGTGCCTTTAGACCCAAGGAAAACTCCTTGTGAGGGAAGGGAGGCTGGGGACACTGGCAGAGGAAGCTAAGGAAAGAGGGCTTGGTTACATCATGAAAGCAAATGCCCCTGAGGAAATTGTGACCCTTGGGTGCAAGAAGACGCAGATGCAAAGGAAAAGGACAAACCCAACAGGCCATCACCAGCCTGGACGACTGGCAAGGGGGACAGCAGGGGAGCCCTTCCTGCTCTTTGGAAATGCATTCCTCTCTTCCTTCCTCAGGGTTCGCTCCACAGCACATCCTCTCTCCCTCTGCCACACCCTTCCTTGAAGAGGCTTTGTGGTGAGAGGAGGGATGACAGGAAGGAGGACAGAAGAAACGCTCTGTCCTGCCAACATTTGGGGACCCCACACCCCACTGTCACCCACCACTATCATCTGCATCCTTCTGCGCACCTGGCCTTTTCCTCCAGCTTCTCCTGGCTGCCCTGAGCCTTGTCTGCTGCCTCCCACCTCAGCCCCATGACTTGTTCCAGCCCAGCTTTACCCTCCTCCGGGTCCCCTCCATCCCTGTCCCCTTGACTGTACTATGTCCCCAACCACAGGCCAAGTGAGCATCATCAATGGCTTAGAAATGGAAGAGGCCAGTTTTTCTAGAACCCCAGCTTGCTGTTGCTGTTAGGTACTGTCAAGTCGATTCTGACTCATAGAGAATGAAACACTCCCTGATTCTGTGCCAGGCACATGATCTTATTTATGTTTAAGCTCATTGTTGCAGATACTGTGTCAATTCATCTAGTGGAGGATTTTCCTTTTTTTCATTGACCTGCCATTCTCCCAAACATGATGTCCTTCTCCAGGGATTGGTCCCTCCTGACTACATGTCTAAAATAAGTAAAACATAGTCTAGCCAGCTAGAAACTATTAAAAACATTTTTGACTAGAAATGTTGTCATATATGTAGATTATGTCCACATCACTATGCATCATCATCAGATATATTATGGCCTAAAGTCACTGCCGTGGGCAGACCTGGTTGCCTAACTGCCATATAGCACTATTGCTGGAGGAAAAGGCTTGCTGTGTCCTGGAAAACCTCACAGTACACTTCTTCCTAACCAGCTTTTCCTACTTTATAGTTTACCATACTCCTCAGGAGCTGACTTGGATAAAGTTTTCTGGACGGATCATGTTCTCTATGAACACATATGGATAAAATCTCCCCATTAGCCTAAGTTTAACTAGATGGGAAAAACAAAGCAACTTTATTGACTATTGCTTTTTGACTGCTTTTTCATTCAGGAAATGCTACAGGGTGAAGTTCACATCTCTATCATTTCTCTCTCTTATTTTCTCTTTTATGTATTTTGTAAACAGAGGGTCACAGAAAGTCGAGAGAGCCAAATGACGATTGAGGAGAGGAAGCACCTCATCACAGTGAGAGAGGAAGCGTGGAAGACAAAGGGAAGAGGGGCTGCCAACGACTCCACCCAGTTCACCGTGGCTGGCAGAATGGTGAAGAAAGGTCAGAGCAAATGCACATGTGTGTGCACTCATGGGGGCACACCCACCTGTGGAGGTGACTCACTGATGGGACAGCTCAGTTTAAGAAAACAAGCCATGGTCTTCATATTTTTCATCACACTGAGGTTGTGTAAATCATTGTGTTGGATAGATATTGGTGGATATTCCTACCAAACACTTCATTTAGTCATTTTGCATCATCTTCAGTGTAAGAAGCATAACACAGTTTGTCACCATTTCAAAAGTTACCTATTTGGAAATTGTAGGTTTCAAGAGCAAGTGCAAGTCTGCTAGTAATTTGTTAACAAACTCTTACCCGGAAGTACTTTTAAATTGTTTCATTTTCTTGTGACTTGGCAGCAAGTTACCCCAGGTAAGCCTTTAGGAATAAAGGAGTTTATCTCCTGTCCCTTGGAGGTTAATTCCTAGATCCTTTCGCATCAAACCAGACCGTTCTGGCTTACAAAGTTCAATTTCCAAATATGTTTTAGTAGATATCTAAAAAATGTCTTTTAATCCCAAGCAAAGGGGATTTCTCTGCAGGTCATTTTTCTATGGCATAAGCATTAGAATGGCTTTGAAGTCTGTATCCAAAGACTTAGGAAATTGATTGACATGGTTAGTAAAGTTGCCACAGAGCTTTGAGGCACCCTGGGGGTGTCTGGGGCTCTATTTTGTGTGGCTATGGAACATGGTTAAACTTTGGGGTCCCTGCACCACCTGTATGCACACACTTTCTATGTTTAAAAGATCTCCCAAGTTAATGATAAATGTTTTCACACTCTTAACATATTGTCATCAACTTTACAGATTTAGTTTTCCTTTTTCTTGTAATCTTTAGAGATTGTCACTCTGATCCAAACTCATTGTAGGCATATAATAAATATTTGCATAAGGAAGGGAGAGAGAGAGAAAAGGGAAAACTCTGAACTGTGATTAACTCAAATCTTAGCATAAGAATCCTTTCTAGCAAACATATTTTACTTACTGTTGGGATTGTCAAAGGATAGTGGAAGGTAATTTACTGTCACAAAATTAGTTAGTATTTGACTGTTTTCTTTATCAAATTACAAAACTGTATAAATCATGTTTTTTTGCTTTTGGTATTTTTTGTTGTTTGTTATTGCTGTTGTTATTTTAAATTGCTAGGGGTTGAACCCAGTGCCTCATGCATGCTAAGCAAGTGTCCTATCACTGAGCTGCACCCTCAGACCAGTCATGTTCATGCGCTTTTAAGCTCGAACCCCCTCCCTTCGTTAACAAAAGCAGACACTTGGGTGCAGATTGGTTAAATACAGCTGGACCCGAGCATTTGAACCAGAGCTCAAGCCTTCCAATTTCTTGTTACAATTTTTATCCTGATGACTTCTTGCTTTGGTTTCTTTTTTTTTTTATTTCCTGTGTTAAGAACTGGAGCTGGGATTTAGCTCAGTTGGTAGAGCGCCGCTCTGCAGTCTCTGAGGTCCCAGGTTTGATTCCCGTGATCCACAAAAATGGGAGAAGGATGACCTGGCAATCCACGCCCAAGGCAATGCCAAAACAATCAGCCACTGAAAACCCTATGAAGGTCACTATGAGTCAGACTCGACTCAACGACACCTAACAACAACAACAACATGTTAAGAATCACATTTTATTTGTAAGTGGGCTCTTACTCCCAAATAACCTTGTGCCTTGTGCCCTTGTCCATACTGATATCAGAGAAAGGAGATTTGGATATAGAGGAACTCCTATTCCTCTGTGGATCAGTTCACTTCCCCATTTCCCTAAACACATAAAAGATACTCAGGTGCTATATGGCTTGATAAGGAAATAATTTTTCTTGTACTTTTAATCCAATGAAAAGACTATATTCAGTTTTTCTATTTTGTGTTGCCACCTACTACTGTGTTTTATGTTTCACTTGAGCCGTTAGCACTTTTAGATTTACAGTAATTTGGCATCCAATTCATATTCACTGCAGAGTAAAATACCCTCCTACATGACAGCCACAAAGACTTCCCATCTCACAAGTTCTAATGGCATCATTTAGCCCCCTCTGAGAGTTAGCACCCATCAGCCAGTTGCCAGGGGCTCGCAGGTACCTGGTGTTCATTCTCTCTCCCCACATAGCTCTCTGTTCCCCTAATCACCTTAGGACCTTTCTTTTTTTATATTCCTAGGTTCTATGTAACAATTAGCATTCCACAAGTTTTCTATAGTATTCTAGGATTCTCCTGGAAGAAAGGTACTCAAAGCATGCCTTTGAATTTATTGTTGATGTTCTTAGGGGCCATGGAGTGAAGTCTGCTTCATAGTGACCCAACAGAACAAAACACTCCCCTACACTGTCCTATGCCCGGCACTATTGTCAGTGCTTCTCTACTATTCATAGGGTTTGCAAAGGCTGATTGTTTCAGGAGTGGGCTGCTGGGCCCTTCTCCTTAGCCTGCAGCAATTGGTATTCCAGGCAGTCTCCCATCCAAGTACTAACCAGGCCAAAACCTGCTTAGCTTCTGAGATCTGCTGAGATTAGATGCCAGGGTGATAGAGCTACAGGTTTGAATTTATTAAGAAGTGTGAAAACTCTCTCACAGAGAGTAAGTCCTTGTTTATTGCATCTAGAATTCATTGGAAAGAAGTGTGGGGACGGACTTGATTAGTTATAATATTTTATAACTTAAATCTATAATTCTTGGTCCCTTATGGGAAAATGTTCATCTCTGGCTGGGAAAGAGATATCCCATTTCTGGCAGCGCGTTTGTGCACTACCATTTGAATGGGCAGCAGGGGGCGCCATGGCAGCGTGATTTGCCTAATGTTCCCATAGATTTTTCTAGTTGTTTTGGAAATCGGTCTTCTGAGTCAATCTTGTTTATTAGCTCCAGAGATAATAACTTCTGTGCTAATGAGCTCTTCTGATGTCTCTTAAACATCCTTTTAGCAGGTGATGATTGACTGCCCGATTCTGTGACAAGGAATTTTACTTACCTTTATTATCTTTTAGGAGAGCTTTCTCACTGATGTAAACCCTTTGCAGCTCTGGTAATTGAAACAAATATATGTCCACATATTTGCAAATGTATATATGCAAATGTATGTACATACTGAGAAGTATTTCCAGAATATTACCTAGAACTTAAATTTTAAGCCATTCATCAGTTAGTTTTTCTTATATATTTTTATACTGTAAATACTTAACTCCCCTCTTCACAAGAGAAAAGAGCAGAGTAATTCATTCATTTCTTTTTCCTTATAAATGGTAGTGATTTACATATTCTCTGGCTGTTCTTCAAGGGATGCTTAAAGTGGCGATGTCACCTAAAGATCTCACATTTCTTACAAAGGATACAAAAAACATTAACATCTAATTTTGTTCATTGTAAATGCACTAATTACTTCACTTTCCAATCCTTTCCACTTATTGTTGTTAGGTGCCATCGAGTTGGATCCAATTCATAGGGGGACCCTATGTACAACAGAATGAAACACTCCCTGACACTGTGGCATGCCTGGCACTATGTCGGTCCTTCTCTGCTATTCATAGGGTTTTCAATGGCTGGTGGTTTGGAGATTGTTTCAGGAGTGGGATGCCAGGTCCTTCTCCCATTGTTGCTATGGTAGGGATTGAACCTAGGGCCTCAGAGAGTACAGAGCAGCACTCTACCAACTGAGCTAAATCCTAGCTCCCCTTTCCACTTAGGTTAGGAAAAAATACTTACCTTTTTCTTATTAAGTTTTCTTATGCCAGTTAGATACTTGTTCCATGCTGAAATTCCATTCTTTCCCATTCACATGTCTCTTGGCTTTTGCCCTTTTAAACATTTCCCACCCTGCTTTTCAGGACATATTATGAGAAAGCACACCACCAGTGCACTCAGGTACGATCCTCCAGCAATCTCCAGTCCATTTAACAGACATTCTCCAGTGTCTTTCTTCTGAAAGGCCAGCACTTGGGGTTATTGTCTGTGTAATGCCCACAGGGCCATATTGTCCCAACCACCCAGTAGCCTGGAGGCAAAGAGGAAAACTCCAGGAGGGCTTGGGTCACACAGCCTCTCCTTAGCTTGCTCTGTGGGAGATGATGCAAACATGCTTTCTCTTCACTGGCCCATCATCCTGAAAAGGTCTTCAGACCTATAACTCCATTTGCTCTAGTATATTTTGATTGTATTACACACTCTCTTATTCCATTTATATGTCATGAATATTTTTTCCTGCATCTTCATTGTTCATTTTGGAATATCAGCTTACCAGTTTACATAGTCTTTAGAAACAATAAAATTCTATGTACAGTTGCAGTTTCCCTGTACGATCATGACACCAAATGTACATGTGTGCGTGTGCCTGAAAATGCATGGGTGTAAGTTCTAAGTTGTACAATCTACACTGTGCTTGTGACAATGTGTCAGGTCCTGGGTACCTCCAGAAGTAGTTTTCAGATCCTAAATCACTCCACTGTTTGCTCTGCAGGTCTCGCCTCACCCACTGCCATAACTCCAGTGGCATCCCCTCTTGGCAGTAAGTCAAGGGGCACCACACCAGTCTCCAAACCCCTGGAAGGTAAGTCACCAAGGTACCCAGTACACCATGAGTTTCTGATGAGGGCTGTCAGGGATGAAGCTTTCTCATGGATGCCTTCTACTTCCTTAGATATTGAAGCCAGACCAGACATGCAGCTGGAATCGGATCTGAAGTTGGACAAGCTGGAAACCTTTCTAAGAAGGCTGAACAACAAAGGTACAAACCAGACGCCAGATGGGAGTTTTGTCTTACATTCTTATATCAGAGCATGATTTGTATTTTCAATGTGTGGCTAAGAAAACCTAAAATAACCTGCTTCTCTCTCAAAATATCCAGGTCTGAATTCAGATTGCTTTTGCCCCTTAACTGAATTGTCTTCTTTCTAGTGTAGCTTCACTAATTCATATTCCAAACATGACCTTTATTGTTACCTTTCAAAAAATGCGCTCTGGATCAAGACCAATCAGATCGTCAGGTTCTGATTCCCTTGCTAATATACTTAATTGGAAACTCCCAGTAACCTATTTGTTCCTGAATGTAAGCCCTTGAGATGTCATCCAAACAGAATTGTAAACTCAGTGATTTTGTTTTTAACCCTGAAAACAAATTATTATACATATACAAAACCAACATGATCTTGGAGGAACTTTAGGTTGATTTATCAATTTCTAATAAGGTAGATGGGCTGGGATTTAGCTCAGTTGGTAGAACGCTGCTCTGCAGTCTCTGAGGTCCTGAGTTTGATTCCCAGCACCGCAAAATGGGAGAAGGACCTGGCAACCCACTCCCAAGGCAATCCCGAAATAGCCATTGAAAACCCTATGAGGGTCGCTATGAGTCGGACTCGACTTGATGGCACCTGACACCAACAACAATAAGGTAGATGTGAATTATGAATAATCAAAAATGATTTATTTTCCTTCCTTCCCCTCCCTCCCTCCCTCCCTTTCTCTCTCTCTCTCTCTCTCCCTCCCTCTCTCTCTCTCTCTCTCTCTCTCTCTCTCTCTCTCCCCCCCCTTCTTTTCTTTTCTTTTCTCTCCCTCCCTCCCTTCCTTCCTTCCTTCCTTTCTTTCTTTCTTTCTTTTTTCTTCAGTACTGGCGGCCTGAATACAGGACCTCATACATACTTTGCAAGTGCTCTACCACTGAGCTGCACCCCCAGCTCCCTTTTCATTTCTTATCTTGAAACAGGATCTCATTAAATTACACAGGCTGCTTCTGGCCTCAAACTTGTGATCTTCCTGGCTCCTCCTGAGTCACTGGGATCACAGGCATGCGTCACTGTGCCCAGCTTATCACAAATGATTTCTAAAAGAGGATTCTAGTAAATAGATTTTGAAATGAATTATTTATTTCAATATGAAAGTCAGGAAAGACCATAAAAGATTAATATGGAGAATTAGCCTTTTAACTTTTAATAAAATGTGCCCAGTACCAAATACAAGATACTGTGAGTCTCTGCTATTGACATTGACCCCTAAAGGTTGAAAATAATGCAGACAAATGCTACAAACCAGAAATAAAAATGGGTAATACAATAACTAAACTGGCTAGGCAAGAAATACGAACAATGAAAAGTTTGTAATGTGCGTGTAACAGTGATCTAGCCCATGGGTGAGCAAACAATGACCATGACCAAATACCTCCCTGTTTTATAAGTTCTCCCTGTTTTTATAAGTAAAGTTTTATTGGCACACAGCTGTGTCCACTTGTGGATCTGTTGTCAGTAACTATTTTCACACTGTAACAGGATTGAGCACTTGCAACACAGGCCATGTGGCTCCCCCTGCAAAGCCTGAAAGACTGTCTTATCCTTTGTAGACATTTGCTAAGCCCTATTGTGGAATGAGGTTGAGGTTGATTGTCCCTGTAGAAGAAGCAGAGCACTGTGTAAAGTTTGTTCAGGTGGGACATCCATCCATGAGAAGTCAAGCAAAGGCCCCACAAGTAACTACAGGGCCCTACACATCACTATCATTTTTTCCCACTCATGAAACTTAGGGGGGAGGTAATTTTTCAATATTACAAGGCACAGTCAGTGTAGTTATTTTTATAAAATGCTCACATTGTTTATTTGTTTGTTTATCGATAGTTGGCGGGATGCAAGAAACAGTACTGACCGTCACCGGGAAATCTGTTAAGGAAGTGATGAAGTTGGATGACGATGAAACTTTTGCCAAATTCTACCGCAGAGTGGATTATAATATGCCGAGAAGTCCGGTGGAGCTGGATGAGGACTTCGATGTTATTTTTGACCCTTATGCGCCTAAGTAAGTTATTTTGGTCTCTGTCTTTCCTCCCCTGAGAAGGGTTCCCTTTACCCGCTCTATGCAGTCCTTCACAAGGAACTTTTGTCACTCTGTTTTCTTCACAGCAATAGAACTCATTACAGCCACATTACTCCTCTCGCACCAGATGCACAGTGTTTCAGGGCAGATGAAACACGTGTGCTGCAGGCCAGGCGTGCATTCAGACAGACCATGTGTGGCACAGATGTTTGCCTTATTCCATAAAAACAATATGACTGGATTTTACACATCACTCGGATACAGTATTGCATCACTTAGCAGAGGCTCCTATACCTGTTCCAGTTGACATATTGAATTCTCATTCATAACTGAGAAATGTTTGATGATATGAGGTCACATTAGTACAACTCACTAGAAAGTCAAGAAAGAATGTGACTTCACTCACAATAATGAATAAAATCAATAGATCTGAGGGTTTTCCCAGCAACGTCCAAAGGTCTCTCTCAACAGGAGAATAGGACTAAATCACTGAAGAAAAGTTATTAGGATCTTAGGATTCTGTCAGTTCCAAGTGCCAGGAAAATACCAAAGTCACACTGACTTCAGCGAAAGAAAGGTGTGGAGGGATTTACGGGTTTGCGTGCTGAAAAGTGCAGGTGGGACCTCAGCTTCCTGAGGCTCATGGGAACCTCTCGCCCTCGTGGCTGTTTCCCTTGAGCCAGCTTCACTCTCAGTCAGGCTATAACCATGGGGTGGAAGGTGGCCACCCCAGTTCCAAACATACAGGCCACCTACTTGGCCAACCCAACATGGTCAGCTTTACTCCCAGTAGATCCAGTACAAACCCCAAGTCTGGTTTCCATCGCTCCAGCTTGAGACCTAAGCCCATCTGTAAGTATTCATTGTGGTCAAGACGACGGAACATGCTGATTGGCCAGAGCTGGGTTCTGGGCCCCACCCCAGCCCAGCCCAGAGCCATGGAGAGGGGAGTGAGGTTGTTCCCACAAAGGGAAACCCACACATCATTACCAGAAGCCTTGTTGCATGACTCTGGGCAGCTACACCCACAGCCACCCACCACGTGTCTCATTCCTTTCCTCCAAAACTGTCAGAGTGACCATCTCTTCCGGGAGTATATTTAGTCATCATAAGATGATCCACAAACTGCCCCTGGTACTTTTTTTTCATATTTTAATTTGCTCAATTTATTGTAACTTGTGTGTTTTTGCTTCCTACCTTTATAACATGGGCAATTGGCCATTCTCCACCTTAAAATAATATTTGGGGTATTTGTTGTACATGGTTATTTAACTGTTTCCTAATCTCCCCACCTAAATGTTATCATTTAAAATTTTATATGTAATAATTCAAACATATAGGTATGTATTTACACATATGCATGACAGCGTTATGCATAAAGACTTTCAAGTGCAGACACCCAAGCACTTGGAAGGTAAGCGTAGCAACAGGAATCTGTGGGGAGGCCACGTGACTGGGCCTGGCACCTGCCCTTGTGAGTCTTTTGCCCACAGACTTGTGAAAGTCTCAGGAAGTCAGAGATGGGTTTGTAGGCCTATTTTATTTCACTATGCTCTTCAAAACTGGGGTCATTTTTCCCAGGGAGCCAGTGGGTTGAGTGGAGGTTGGATGATGAAGGAACTGAAAGTCTACTGTGTGGAGAGAAAGTTTAGCCCAGGACCAGGGTGCACACCTGCGATGCCAGCAACTCAGGAGGGTGAGGCAGGATGATCTCAGGTTCGAGGCCAGAGGCAGCCTGTACAACCTGGCAAGACCCTGACTCAAAAGAAAAAAGAAAAAGGGGGCTGGAAGTGCAGCTTAGTGGCAGAGCACTGGTCTAGCAAGAACAAGGCTCTGAGTTCAACCCCTAGTACAGGAAGGAAGGAAGGAAGGGAAGAAAAGAAGGGAGAAAAGGAAGGAAGAGTGGATTTGACACCATGCCACACACCTGTAATCCCAGCAACTCAGGAGGCTGAGGCACAAGGATTGCAGGTTCAATTGCAGAAGCAGCTTGTGTAATTTAGCGAGACCATGTCTCCAAATAAAAATGAAAATAGGGCTAGAGGTGCAGCACTACCTCAGCAGACACTTTGCTACTTGTTCCAATTGGCATATTGAGTTCTCATTCATAACTGAAAAACATTTGATGATATGAGATTGTTGTCCTTGTTAGGTGCCGTCAAGTCAGTATCCGACTCATAGCGACCCTCATAGGGTTGTCAATGGCTGACTCTTTCGGGATTGCCTTGGGAGTGGATTGCCAGGCCCTTCTCCCATTTTTGCAGTGCTGGGAATTGAACTCGGGACCTCAGAGACTGTGCAGCACTCTACCAACTGAGCTAAATCCCAGCCCATGTTGTTGTGTGTCATCGAGTCATATCTGACTCACAGTGACCCTTATAGGGTTTTCAGGAGCTGAACTGTTTCGGGATTGCCTTGGGAGTGGATTGCCACGTCCTTCTCCCATTTTTGCAGTGCTGGTAATCGAACTCAGGATCTCAGAGACTGCAGAGCAGTGCTCTATCAACTGAGCTAAACCCCAGCGATATGAGATTAGTACAACTAATTAGTACTAATTGGGCTGGAATTTAGCTCAGTTGGTAGAGCGCCACTCTGCAATCTCTGAGGTCAGAGGCTTGATTCCCAGCACTGCAGAAATGGGAGAAGGAAGCGGCAATCCACTCCCAAAGCAATTCTGAAACAATCAGCCATTGAAAACACTGTGAGGGTTGCTGTGAGTCAGATAGGACTCCATGGCCCCCAACAACAACAACAACAACAACAACAACAATTAGTACTAATTAGTACAACTAGCATGTGTGAAAACCTGGGTTAAACCCCCAATACTGTGATGGAAAGGAGGGAGGGAGGAAGGAAAGAGGGAGGGAAGGTGTGGCAAAAAAAGGTTGAATCCAGAGGCAATGCGTGTCTGTAAACTTTGGAAAGATTTGCTGGTGACAGCAGAAGAGACATGGGCAGGCCCTTCCAAAGAGAGAATTAGGGTACAGCGTGGCCTGAGAAGAGACGGGCTCCCTGACCTTTAGAGCCGCCTAGCGGGGTCTGAGCTGCCCCGCAAAACACTGGACGCCATGTTCCATGCAGAGCTCAAGGGGCAAGAAAGAGTGCGTGGGGCCTCAGGGACTGGCTGGGATCCTGAACGCAGAGGGCCGGCCTCTCCCTTCCCACCTGCAGGATTGGGTGACTCCGCCCCAGAGTAGCAGCCATGGGAGGAGCTGTAAGGTGTATAATGAAAGCGGAAAATAAAATAGTGGAGCCTGTTGCCCTGAGTTGGGGCTGGTGCTGCAGGCTGAGCCAGCTGTGCTTTGCCCCGCAGGCTGACATCTTCTGTGGCTGAGCACAAGCGCGCAGTTAGGCCCAAGCGCCGGGTGCAGGCTTCCAAAAACCCTCTGAAAATGCTGGCGGCGAGAGAGGATCTCCTTCAGGAATACACGGAGCAGAGGCTGAACGTGGCCTTCATGGAGTCAAAGAGGATGAAAGTAGAAAAGAGTGAGTGTTCGGTTATTGCACTGTTTGAATCATGTCTTGCTCCCTGCTTTGTGAAGGCCAAGGAAGGTGCTCTGGGGACACTCATTAAATAAAACCGTAGGTCTGGGCAGACACGTGGGCAGACTCGTGCATGCCTGCCTAGACTCTAAAGGCTTTTCATGGAAATTCTTACAGCAAGGATCATCTATTCTGTTGGGTAAATAAAATTATCCTGTTTTGCTGAGTTTTGTCCCAAGAGGTTGGAAGAGAAGGATGTTTCTGGATTTTGTAATTCAACCCATTTTCAACCCTGTACAACCCAAACAGTAATTCTCCACTTAATCTTATTCAAGAGCAATTCATGTGATCTCTTATGGGCCCAAATCGCTGCTTTTCCTAATCCTAGGGTTTGAGACGAGTGCTTTTAAATTGTTCCTGATAGAGGTCCTTGGGTTGCTGAGAGTTCGGATGGGTTCTGATGGATGGGGAGGAGTTGGAGTGAGGTCAGGAATGGAGAGGGAGCAGGTGGGCTCTGCTTGCCCTTCAGGCTGAAGGGCTCTGGTTTTATCTGCCCAGGAATGCGGGGCTGCATTGTTCTGAAGCAGTCCTTTCCTTAGTGGAGGTAATGGTATGCATAATTTAGGTATATTGAATATTCCTACTATAATTTGTATTTTTCTGTAGCACTCGTTAAACCAATTTCCTAAAGTCTTTGTTAGAAATATAGTATTTTCTGGGTGTGGTAGCATACACCCAGCACTTGGGAAGCGGAGACAGGAGGATTGTGAGCTCAAAGCCAGCCTAGGCAACTTAGCAAAATCTTATCTCACAAAAAAATAAAGTGTGTGCCATGACACACACTTGTATTCCGGGCGACTCAGGAGACGGAGGCAGAAGGATTGTATATTCAAGGACAGAGGCTGCCTGCACAACATAGTGAGTCCCTATCTCAAAACTAAAAAGGGGCTTGGGTTCAACCCCCAGCACTCGGGAAGGGAAGGGAAGGCAAGGCAAGGCAAGGGGAATTTAGTGATGTGGTTGAGTCTTTTCATTATAACTCATTTACGGAGGAAGTATTTTTTCAAATGCCATATGAAGTGTCAAGCTGTGTTACGTTTTTTCAGTGTTTGAATCTGATCCTAATGAAATAATTTTATGAATTTTCCTCTAGAATATATATTTTTTAAAATAATGAGCTGGAGAAATAAAAGTTTATTGGCACAGATTTTGTCTACTTTTCCACTACGTGCCCTCTCAGGAGTCTCAGGGGTTAGACTTGTGATGACTAATTGATCCACAGATATTTACTGGTCTACACTGAAAACCCAGCATCTTGTAACTACCTCTTAAGCCTCAGAGCACAGGACCCCAAGATGTCATCTAGTCGATGACTTTGCCTCAAGGAAAAGGCTAGAAGTAAATCATCCCTCAAAGCGGATCTGCTTTTCTATGTATAAAGACTTTTGGAGCTGGATGCGGTGGTACATGCCTATAATCCCAGTGACCTGGGAGACGGAGGCAAGAGGATCACAAGTTCAAGGCCAGAGGCAGCCTGTGCAACTTAGTAAGACCCATCTCAAAATATAATGTAAAAAATGGGCTGCAGGTGCAGCTCAGTGGTAGAGTGCTTGCAAAAGCATGCATGAGACCCTCCATTCAACCCTGAGTACTGAAAAAAAAAAACAAATGACTTTTGGTGAAAGACATCTAACAGTTTTCCTTGGGAAAATATCTCAGCATTCAAAAGTTAGGAGGAATCATGACAGCTTTTAGTAGAATTGGAACAGATGAATTCAGCACCTGCTTTTATAGTAAGTAGATGGTCCACACCATTGCTCACTTGTCCCTCTGCACGGTGAGGTCTGATACTCACCAACAAGCACTGTATGCTTTCAATGTTGCATCTAATTCTTTACATGATGATTTGGCATTGGATAGCATAGATGCTCAAACTTTAATATGTTTTTGCCCTCAGACTGGCTTTAAAAGACAAAGGTCATGAGGCAGTTAGGAGTAGTTTCTGATTGTAAATGTCATTTCAACCAAACCTCTTGTTTTCCCCTGCACTGCTTTACTACTTCAATCTGTCCAGTGTCCGCCAACTCCAACTTCTCAGAAGTTACTCTGGCAGGTTTAGCCAGCAAGGAAAACTTCAGCAACGTCAGCCTGCGGAGCGTCAACCTGACGGAGCAGAACTCTAACAACAGTGCTGTGCCCTACAAGAAGCTCATGTTGTTACAGATTAAAGGTATTTCCGAGCAGCGGGGAGGAGTTGCCTCATGACTGTGACTTTGACAGGTGGTTTCTGACCAACAATCCTGCCTGGGCCTTTTGCCTGCTGGGGAATGGGTGGTCACACTTTCAGAGAGTCTACTGTTTACCTCGATTAAGCTTCACAGAATCCCATGAGGCAGGAAATGTCATGCTCTCTGGGGCTTTCAGATGGCATTAACATGGTCACAGCCACTGCTGAGTGTCACAGCTAGAGTTGAACCCAGGCCTGTCTCATTCTGGAATCTCAGCTTTTGCTCCCACTTCTCCTGACCCCATGGCCCCAGCCCTGCTGTGCAGCTGCCAATTGTGCCCTAAGTGGTCAGATAGGTTTCTGCTGTGCACTTGATTCTCCTTATGAGATAGGCAAGGACCCATCCAGCCAGAGGGAGGAGGGTCTGCTTGTTCCTAGGGAAAGAATCAAAGGAAAACAAGTAGAAATGAGGCAGACAGATTCCAGTGCAGCCCTTTCTAGCCATGTTGCTGTTGTTGTTAGGTGCTGTCAAGTTGAGTCGGACTCATAGTGACCCTATGTACTGCAGATCAAAACACTCCCCATTCTCTGCCAGGCACATGATCTTATTTATGTTTAAGCCCATTGTTGCAGTCACTGTATCAGTACATCTGGAGGAGGGTTTTCCTTTTTTTGTTGACATACCATTCTCCCAAACATGATGTCTTTCTCCAGGGATTGGTCTCTCTTGAATACATGTCTGAAATATATAAGATGCAGTCTCGCCATCCTTGCTTCCAAGGAGCACTCTGGTTGCACTTCTTCTAGGACAGATTTGTTGGTTCTTTTGGTAGTCCATGGTATATTCAATAATCATCTCCAGCACCATAATTCAAAAGCATCCATTCTTCTCCTGTCTCCCTTGTTCAATGTCCAGCTTTCACAACCATATGATGCGACTAAAAATACCATGGCATGAGTCACACACACCTTCATCTTCAATATGACATCTTTACTTTTCAGTGCTCTAAAGATTTGGGCTGGGGTTTAGCTTAGTTGAAAGAGCGCTGCGATGCAGTCTCTGAGGACCCGAGTTCAATTCCCAGCACCGCAAAAATGGGAGAAAGACCTGGCAATCCACTCCCAAGGCAATCCCGAAACAGTCAGCCATTGAAAACCCTACAAGGGTCGCTATGAGTTGGATACCGACTCGACGGCACCTAACAACAACAACAACAAAGATCTTTTGCCACAGCTTTTCCCAAAGCAGTGTGTCTTTAGATTTCTTGACTGCAGCTTCCACGGGTGTTGATTGTAGAGCCAAATAAAGCAAAATCATGGACAACCTCTATCTTTTCTCCATTTATCGTGAAGTTGCATACTGACCCAATTGGAAGGATTTTTGTTTTGTTGATGTTTAGTCACAATCTATACTGAAGGCTGTGTTCTTTGATCTTCATCAGTAAGTGTTTTAAATCCTCTTCACTTTCAGCAAGCAGAATTGTGTCATCTGCATAACGCAGATTGTTAATGAGTTTTCCTCCAATCCTGGATGCCATTCTTCTTCATAAAGTCCAGCTTCTTGGATTACTTGCTCAGCATAGAAATTGAAGAGATACGGTGAAAGTATATACCCCTGACACACACCTTTCTCAACTTTAAACCAGGGAGTGTTTCCCTGTTCTATTCGGAACAGCTGCCTCCTGGTTCATGTACAGATTCCTCATGAGTACAATTAGGTGCTCTGCTATTCCCATATTTTGAAGTGTTATCCATAATTTGTTATGTTCCACACAGTCAAATGCCTTTTTTGCATAGTCAATAAAACATAGATAGACGTCTTTCTGATATTCTCTGCTTTTGGCTAATATCCACGTGACATCAGCAATGATGTCCCTGGTTCCTCACCCTCTTCTGAATCTGGCTTGATTTTCTGGCAATTCCCTGTCTATATACTGCTGCAGTTGCTTTTGAAAGATCTTAAGTAAAGTTTTGCTTGGGTATGGTAGTAATGATATTGTCTTATAGCTTCCACATTCAGTTGGATCCCTTTTTTTGAGAATAGGCACAAATGTAGATCTCTTCCAGTCTATTGGCCAGGTAGCTGTTTTCCAAATTTGTTGACATAAACATGTTAGCACCTCCAGTGCTGCATGTTTGTTGAAATAACTCTATTGGTATTCCATCAATTCCTGGAGCCTTGTGTTTTTCCATTCTTTCAAGGCAGCTTCACTTCATCCTTCACTACCATTGATTCCTCTTCATATGCAACCATAGAGAGGGAGATTTAGAAGACAAGCAGGGCACCCCCACACACCAAGCTGTACAGGGGGTGGCTTCATTGCCTCTTAGAAGCAACCCCTGTACATGGATCATCACAAGGACAATAGGAGGAATATCTGCCACCTCTGCCAGGGTCTCCAGAGCATGTCTACAAAACCACTATCCTTTTTAGTGTATAGTTAGTGAGCTAACTATAAGCTCAAGTAGCTGGTCTCTACTCTGGTGGTGTAACCTAGACGTCACATTATGTGTGCGGGCGAAGCAAGCTTGAAATCAACAACTCATTTAGGAGAAGGTGTTAGAGGTGGCACAAGGCAATGCTTCCCTCCTGCCTGAGCCTGTCCAGGTGCCCTGGGAGAAATTCCCAAGGAAGGGGATCCCATGGGAAGGCCTGCCTTTGTCTGCTGCATGGCTGGGTATTTGTGCAGGAGATGGGCTGGGTATAGAGGAGGGGAAAGGAGCAGTTTGCTGATTTCCCCAGAGGAAGGGTGCCTAGTACATCCATATGCACACTCTACAGAGACACTGTCATTGGTCATAGGAGTGTTGGGACATCGAGGCATGCACTGACTGGGGAAGTCATTGGTGATGCTCTCAGGGGTCCCTCTTAGATCCCCTCCATGCCATGCTGGGACACAGGAAGTAATACTAGTAGACAGGAGTCCTTAGAATTGCAAGTCTGTAGCAGGAATGCTTCTGCTGGGCCCACCTCCTAGCCCCTGTCCCAGCTGGAAAGACAGTGACTCTGGGCCTTGCGTTCAGGAAGAAGACATGTGCAGACCCGGCTGGTGGAACCTCGCTCGTCGTCACTCAACAGTGGAGACTGCTTCCTCCTGCTGTCTCCCCAGCACTGCTTCCTGTGGGTGGGAGAGTTCGCAAATGTCATCGAGAAGGCAAAGGTGGGTGTCTGAAGGAGAAAATGCTTTAGTTAATGCCCCCTTTGCACACTGATGGAATGTTCTACCAACCGTCAGATACTTACAAAGCTTCCCAAGTACCTGAGGTTTCGTCCCAGGGAGAAGGGACAAGTAGCATGTCTTTCCCTGACCATTTCTTAAAGCTTCAGTGAAATGCCCAAGTGGGATGTTTAGTCCAGGTTGATTCCTACCTGGTGTGAAAAAGGAACCAGGACCACTTAAAGCCTTTATCCCGGGCACTTAGGAAGTCCTGCCGCGGACCTTCTGAATGAGAATCACGTGGGGTGAAGCCCAGGGAATGAATGGGTAGTTTTTAAAAGCTTCACACATGGGACTGAGGATGTGAGTCAGTGGTAGACCACCTCCTTAGCATGTGCCAAGATCCTTGGTTCCATCCTCAGTAACAACAACAAAAAAACCATCTGTTGAAGATTGGGAGCTACTGCTCTGAAGAACTGATACCCCTGGTCCTGCAGTTCTATTTCCTTGAACTTACTGAAAATACTCAAAAATCAGCGCCTGCCCTCCCACCCCTGTGGTCACAGGCTTTCCTTTCAGACACCATCTCTCTCATGTGATTTGGACATAGGCCACCCTGTGCAGCACATGTTGACTTTTCTACCCAGGCAATTGTGTTCCTTTATTTTTTAGGCCTCAGAACTTGCAACTTTAATTCAGACAAAGAGGGAACTTGGGTGCAGAGCTACCTACATCCAGACTATCGAGGAAGGAATTAATACACACACTCATGCAGCCAAAGATTTCTGGAAGCTCCTGGGTGGCCAAACCAGTTACCAGTGTAAGAGTTTACTGTATTTCAGACACTGATCAGACTTGGGCTTCCCGTGTTCTCCCTTGGTTCAATCCCCTAAACGAAGCTACTTTTTGCTGTAGAATGTGATGTCCTTCTATTGTGCTTACCCCAAAGCTGCTGGAGACCCCAAGGAAGATGAACTGTACGAGACAGCCATCATAGAAACCAACTGCATTTACCGCCTGATGGATGACAAACTTGTTCCTGACGATGATTACTGGGGCAAAATTCCCAAGTGTTCCCTGCTGCAGTCCAAAGAGGTACAGAGCTTCAGCAGGACAGATACTTTGTACCGTTCTGCCCAGGGTTGCCCGGGAAGATAGGCAGGAGGCCCGACCCAGAGGCGCAGACCTGTCCTCCCACTTCTCGGAGGCTGAGGCAGAGGCAGTGCAAGTTTAAGGCCAGCCTGGGCTGTATTGTGAAACCCATCTCAAAAACAAACAAAATTTAAAATGATTAGTAATATCTTGTAGTTAGTAGAGCGCTTGCCTAGCATGCATGGCACCCACGTCTAATACCCAGTACTGAAATAAAAGGACAGGGCCCAATAAAGATTAACCAGCTTCATACTGATTATCAAATACTGTAGCTTTTTAAAGGATATTTATTAGGAATTTTAACCAATACTGAGATCTGAAATACTAAGATAGAATTCAGAATATTGTTCAGAAGTTGCAGGGATCGTTGGAGGTGGCTTTCATATTTTAGACAAAAGTAAGCATTATTTATCCCTATCTCTTGAATTTTGCATAAAGATTAAATAAAATATTTTTCAGTCCTTGACTTTCAGGAATGATAGATACATGCATATATGATTTATAGATTGGCCAAATAATATGGGTTTTTCATGCACAACTATAAATATTTATTAATTCCATACATTTCCTGTATCACTAAATATTCTCAGCATTACAAAAAAAGAACAAGGATGCAGAATAGCCTTAAATTTCATTGGGGAGAAGCATATTAGGAAAGATGTAACCGAAAGCAAGGTTGAGTATATATGCATGGGTATTTAAAGGGAAAAAAGTTCACAGAAAAAGAAAAAACAAAGAATAATTTTTAAGAGAAAGTGAAATTGAGAGTTAAATAGAATTTAACTAGAATTTGGATTGCTGGAAATGAAGATAGAAGCTATTTAAAAAAAAAAGCGTAGAGCAAACCATAGGCATGGAAATAAGAAATAGCATTACATTCATATATTCATTCAACAAACGCTTAGGAATAAGCCCCTTCTGTAAGAATAAGAATGATTTGATCCCTGCCCTTCAAGGTCTTAGAGTCTTACACAGGAGAGAAGCCATCATTGGATCTTTAGTATGTGGAATGTATGTGGTAACCTGCACATGTTAAGTGAATGAATGAATGGAAGCAGGAGGGAGAGGGAAAGGAGAAAGGAAAGAAGAAAGGAAAATGCACTTAAATAACTTTTTCTTTTGAAGTTTGAATCCAGGCCCTCATCCATGCTAGGCAAATGCTCTTCCACTAAGCTATATCCCAGCCCTCTTATTTTTTTATTTTGAGATAGAGTCTCAATAAGTTACCCAGGCTGGGCTTGAACTTGCTCTGTAGCCCAGGCAGTGCTTGAATTTGTGATCTACCTGCCTCAGCTTCCCAAGTAGCTAGGATTGCAGGCCTGCACCACCATGCCTAGTTTAAATAACTCTTTTATTAATCAAAATTTTAAGTGGCCAGGCACAGTGGAGCATGTCTGTAATGCCAGCAGCTCAGGACACTGAGGCAGGAAGATCTCGAATTTAAGGCCAGAAGCAAGTTGCACAACTTAGTGAGATGCTGACTCAAAATAAATAGTAAAAAATGGGCTGGGCATGCAGCCCAGTGGTAGACTGCTTGCAAAGTATGCACAAGGCCCTGGATTCAATCCCCTAGTATACACACACACACAAAAAAGAAAGAACAATTTAAGTGATTTGAGGGTTCAGAGGAGGAACTGACTTGGGCATTTAGGGCAATAAAATGGAAATATCTAGAGCCTGGTTTGGCAGGGTGGTGCCCGCTGGTCAAGTCTGCTGACCTTTTAGTGTTTGTATTGCCTGCCCCCTTAGGATGTGTATGTTACCCATTTGACTCACTGTCAGTGGAGACCTTTATTCAACTAGAGCATGTCCTTGAAGTTCAGAAACTGTTTTATGCCATTTCTCCAGGTTCTGGTGTTTGATTTTGGCAGTGAAGTTTATGTGTGGCACGGGAAAGAAGTCACATTAGCACAGCGAAAAGTAGCATTTCAGCTGGCAAAGCACTTGTGGAATGGGACCTTTGACTATGAGAACTGTGACATCAACCCACTGGATCCTGGAGAATGCAACCCACGTATCCCCAGGTACCCCTGCAGCCCATGTGTGACATTGCAGAGTGAGCAGAATCCCTTTGTGCAAAGGTTGCAGCTTTCACAAGTGGTTATGTGCTATGGACCGTGAATACTCTCAAAATGAACATTTGTTTAGCTCTTCCCTAATACAGAAATAGGGATGTTGTTGTCTTCAGGAAGACTGTGTTATATTTAATTTTTTGAAGAGAACAAACAGCTCCACCCTGCAGCATTTCAGATTCAGATGCTATTGCAACAGATGTGTAGCAATTGTTTATAAACTAATTACAATCTGAAAAGCTTCCCTGAATCGGAATTCTGCCATTAATCTAAAGATGCACAAGCAATATGTTGTTGTTGTTGTTAGGTGCTGAGGAGTCCAGATCTGACTCACAGTGACCCTCAAAGGGTTTTCAATAGCTGATTGTTTCAGAATGGCTTCAGGAGTGGATTGCCACATTTTTGCAGTGCTGGGGATCGAACCTGGGTCCCCAGAGAGTGTGGAGCAGCACTCTACCACTGAGCTAAACCCCAGCCCCCTCAAAAGCAACATGTTTCCCTCTAATTTCCTACCTTCCAAGCATAAGCCCTTATTCCCCAGATTTATTTGGTTGTATATGATGTTTATTCCTTTACATTTTTGGGGTGGAGGGAAGGATGAGGGGGGTATGGTATTGAAATAATGATTGTAATTTTAACATTCCCTACAGTGTACTAGATTTTGTAAAAATTATTTTGGCAAATCAACAGAATATGCACAAATCCTAAGAAATGTGATCATGAAGAAAACCAGATTTCTTACATACAAATGATTGTTATTTAACTACCAGATTCCCCCCAGAATGCTTTAAAACTGTATGTGCCATATAATAAATTAGAAATAAATATACCACCAAACAGTAGACAACAGTACGCAAATTTTAAATTTCCTAATTAATTTCTTGCTTTAAAAATCTAAACATTGACTTCATTGTTAGTTAATTTCAATAACAATTAAAGAAACAATTAAAAATTATGTCATTGTGATGAAAAATCTTAAATTTCATCTTAAAGGGCTGGGGATGCAGTACAGTGATAGAGTGCTCACCTAGTGTGCACAAGGCTCTGGGTTCAATCCTCAGCGCTGCAAAAATGGAAACTAACTAACTAATAGTAACATCTATCTTAAGCAAGGGCTGGGATTTAGCTCAGTTGGTAGAGCACTGTGCTGCAGTCTCTGAGGTCCCAAGTTCAATTCCCAGCACCGCAAAAAAATGGGAGAAGGACCTGGCAATCCACTCCCAAGACAATCCCGAAACAGTCAGCTATTGAAAACCCTATGAGGATCACTATGAGTCAGATACCGACTCGATGGCACCTAACAACAACAACAACAACATCTTAAGCAAATGTCCATGAATATTGTAATAACCAAGATTTTAAGGCCTGAAACAAAGCCTAGATTATTTTAGTTGCTGTAGTAAAAGGAAAATAAAAATGCTGAAGCATAGAATCTATAAAACAGCCAATTTATGTTTAAGTGTGACCGGATAACAAATCTGAAAGTGTTGTTGATGTTTGTTGTTGTTGTTAGGTACTGTCAAGTTGGTGTCCAGCTCATAGCAACTCTAAATACAACAGAAAAAAACAGTATTGTCAGTGTTTATCTGCTATTCATAGGGGTTTCAATAGCTGATTGGTTTTTGAGAGTGGGTTGCCAGGTCCTTCTACCAAGCCTGCAGCACTTGGTGTTCCCAGGCGGTCTTCCATACAAGTACTAACCAGGTCCAACCCTGCGTAGCTTCTAAGATCTGATAGGATCAGAAGCTACAGTGGTATAGCTGCAGGTGTTGTTGCTGTTAGGTTCCATCAAGTCAGGTCTGACTCATAGTGACCCTATGTACAACAGAACAAAACACTTCCCAACATTGTGCCATCCCTGCCTCTATGTCAGTGCTTCTCTGCTATTCATAGGGTTTTCAGTGGCTGATTCTTTCAGGATTCCTTCAGGAGTGGATTGTCATATACTTCTCCCATTTTTGTAGTGCTGGGGATTGAAATCAGGGCCTCAGAGAGTGCAGAGCAGCACTCGACCAACTGAGCTAAACCCCAGCCCAAAGATCATTGAACATGATTTTGTGGTAGTGTTAGGTGCCATCCAGTAGAGTCCAACTAATAGCGACCCTGTGTACAACAAAAGGAAATACTCCCTGACACTGTGCCATGCACAGGACCTTTTTTATGTTTCAGCCCGTTGTGGTAGCCACTGTGTCAGTCCATCTAGTTGAGGGTCTTTGTTTTTGTCATTGACCTGCCACTTTCCCAAACATGATGTCTTTCTCCAGGGAAAGTAGGTACTGGTAAATTGAACACCGAATGCACTGGTTTCCCATGTCTCTACAACTGAATTAACTGGAAGAGCTTTAAAAATTGCACCTGCCAAACCTAGCCCCAGAGATGCAGCTTATCTGTCAGTGTATCTTAAAAGCTCCCCAGAGACTTTAAGATATAGCCCAGATTGTACACCCAGCCCTTCTTAACAAAAGAGGAGGCTGAAAGCATGTAGGTGGACCAGCTCATCCCAAAACCAAGGATTAAATTCAGGAAAGGAGGAGGACCCTGTCTCTGGGGTCACACCCCTCCACACTGCAAGCTATTGTTTGTCTTCCTCTCTCCACCTCATAGCATGGAAGAGACAGATTTCTAAAGTAGAAGCCAAGTACGCTTTCTGCAGTCACCTTGCCACGTCTTCAGAGTAGGATTTATAGAGTCATCCACATACAGTCTGATAAGGACCGCAGCCTTTAGAGTTATTGTTCTTAGGTGCCATCGAGTCAGTGTCGGATGTACATACAACAGGCGAAACACTATTGTCAGTGCTTCTCTGCTATTCATAGGGTTTTCAGTGGTCGATTGTATTTTGGAAGTGGGTTGCCAGGTCCTTCTCCCAAGCTTCTAGCACCTGGTATTCCCAGGCGATCTCCCATCTAAGTACAAACCAGGCCTGACCCTGCTTAGCTTTCAAAATCTGACAGGATTGGACACCACAGTAGTATTGCGGCAGGCTACCTGGATTTTTTGTTTTTGTTTTTGTTTTTTGGGTTTTTTTCAGTGCTGGGATTAAACCGAGGGCCTTGTGCATGTTGGACAAGCACACTATCACTGAGCTATGTTCCCAGCCACCTTTAGTGTAGGTGTGACTTTTTTATGGTGGCCAATATTTGGTTGCTGCAATCTCCAGAGAGTGTGAGGTGGAAGTATTTGAATACTATGCTTTTCTTTTCCATTCCCTTAAGACAGACAGCCTCCATGACGTGCCTTTGCTGTGAGGTCAGAAACTGGTCCTGACCAAACAGGAGGTGGCTGGATGGAAGGGAACAGCAGGCACAGAAGTTCAGCTGGTTGGTCTGCTGGGATAACAGCATCCGGGTCCCAGTTCACAGCCAAAGTCTGATTTGGAGAGAGGAGAAACTCTTGCCAGTTATTCTCAGAACTGCACCTGCTTCAGCTCTACCTCATTCTAACTGCCCTGTGTAGGGCTGGGGGTGTGGCTCACTGGTAGAGTGCTTGCCTAACATTTCGAGGGCCTGGGTTCCATCTCCAGAATCAAATAAAATAAACTGACTGTGTTCTTGGGTGTAGTGTCAAATGCTAAATCCCTGTAGCGACAAAAGACCTCCAGAATGGGCTGGGCTATTTCTTCCCTGTGTCATTGTGCCCTTCCTGCCTATTGTTATAACACAACATAAAATCATAGTGCATTTGGGGCGAGCTCCTACTTCTTTAGGCCCATTGATTAATTAGAAGGCACGGTGGTGACCGCCTGTAGGTAACTGGATGGGGTAAAGTTAGTGAGTAAGATATGGGTGGGGCCCCTACCTTTGCAGAGCGCCTCGTCTAGTGTGCCACCCCCGGGGCGGCTAGAACTTGCTAGAATGCAAGAGAAGTCCCTTCCTGGTGTGGTTCACCTCCCAATGCAGTACCTCAGCCCCACAGACAGAAAGTCTCACATGGCTCCAGGCTAAAACAACACATCACTTATTTTGTAAAATAAGTCAAAGCAAACCGTTTCTTCTGTATGACATTCACGCATTGTGATTGTTCTTTCCGTAGAGATATTTATTTTAAATACCTTTCCTTTATTTAGTATGGGTGAATCTGGCTTCTTTTCTTGCCACTTCCCACCCTGCAGGAAAGGACAAGGACGACCCGATTGGGCAATATTTGGAAGACTTACAGAGCACAACGAAACTATTTTGTTCAAAGAGAAATTTCTCGATTGGACTGAATTGAAGAGACCTACTGAGAAGAGTGCTGGGGAACTTGCCCAGCAGAAGGTATTCCAGTGGGGAATGCTGACACGCAGGCGTTGGTCTGGGTCCCAGCAACAGTGGCCAAGATGTTAATCACCCTTCCCGGGAAGCACTAATAAAACAGCGAAATGATTTCCAGTTACATTCTAACACTCGCTGTTGTGGCCTCCCAGATTCTTTCCCCTAAATGCAGGGAAACACCCCGACAGAGTGTGAAAGCTGTGCTTTCACCTGCCCCATTGACAGCTGACATTGACCTCCAAATGCTGTTTACCACATGGCTATGTGCTGCTTACAAACAAGGCTTGGAGTGTGGCTCAGTGGGTAAGCACTGGCCTAGCAGGCAGGAGGCCCAGGTACCATTGCTAGCACTGCACACAAAAATGCATTTGGATCAGTGTTGAGTCAACAAGAAACAGCGTTAGGATCTGAAGCAGCTGAACAAATATTTTTATGTTCCACTGTAGGACGATCCTAGGGCCGACGTCAAGCCGTATGATGTGACACGGATGGTGGCGGTGCCCCAGGTGACAGCCGGCACCGTCCTGGATGGTGTGAACGTTGGCCGTGGCTATGGCCTGGTGGAAGGGGACGACAGGAGGCAGTTTGAAATTACCAGTGTCTCTGTGGACGTCTGGCATATCCTCGAATTCGACTACAGCAGGCTCCCCCGGCAGAGCATCGGCCAGTTCCACGAGGGGGACGCCTACGTGGTCAAGTGGAAGTTCATGGTGAGCACTGCAGGTCAGTGAGCGCTTACATTTCCTTCCAACAGAAAGTCTGGGAACCGCGGCTCTGCAGCGCACACCCTGGGTGCCCTCAGCTGCTTAAGTGCAGTGCAGCGATCTCGTCACACGCTGCTTGGGACTTTTCAGATAGCCATGTAGATGAGAAGAAGGAAGGAAGGCGGAATTCCTGCCAACGCAGCATCACAGAGTTGCTGATGATCCTTCTAGAAAACAAAATTGCAACCGGGCAATGTGGCGCACACTGTAATCCCAGTGACTCAGGAGGTGGATCCAGGAGGATCTCAAGTTCAAGGCCAGAGGCAGCCTGTATCTTAGCATGATGCTGACTCAAGATTTTAAAAACACAGTGGGTTGGGGTGCAGTTCAGTGATAGAGAGCTTACAAATAACGTGCAACCCCCAGTATTGAAAAAAAGGGAAGAAAGGAAGAAGAAAAGAAGAAGGAAGGAAGGAAGGAAGGAAGGAAGGAAAGACAGATGACATGTTAAGTCTCCTCCCTCCCTCCTGCCTCTGACTTGTCCCCAAGGTTTCCTAGGAGAGTAATAATTTGCCTCCAAATGCTATTTACCACATGGCTATGTGCTGCCATAGTCATTAAATGGAGTATAGCAGAGTGATTTAAACTGGAATCAAAGTCTGATGTGATAATGCAAAATATACAAACTTAAAGATTTGTTTTTAAAAACTGGAGGCACTGCAGGTGTAGCTCAGTGGTAAAAGCACTTTCCTAGTATGTGCCAAGTCCAGGTTTGATCCTCTGGTCCGTGACTGGTTGACCCTGTTGCTTTGTGCCTATGGTGAGGCAGTGCATCATGGTGAGAGCACATGGCCCAGATGTGAAAGTAGAGGGAAGAAGAAGGGCAGAGTCTCCTGGCCCTCCTCAAAGACACACCCCTAACACCTAGAAGACTCCCGCTAAGCCCCACCTCTTAAAGTTACCACCACCTTCCAATAGCACCAAGATGGAGAGCAAGCTTTTAATACTTGGGCCTTTGGGGAACATTCCAGATCTAACTATAACAACTCCTACTTACTGGGAGCCCCCAAGCATGTGAGTCAAGAACTTGGCCTCCTGACCTCACTCTCCCTAAAAAGTCCTGCTTCCAGAACACAAGCTGGCTGGACCCCACTCACCCATCTTCTCAGAAAGACCTGCCCTCCCACGAGCCCCACCTGCCAGGTGTCACGCCTCTCATTAGCCTCATAACATTTATCACTGCCTAAGAATGCATTGGGCTGGGATTTAGCTCAGTTGGTAGAGTGCTGCGCTGCAGTCTCTGAGGTCCCGAGTTCAATTCCCAGCACCACAAAAATGGGAGAAGGACGTGGCAACCCACTCCCAAGGCAATCCCGAAACAGTCAGCCATTGAAAACCCTATGAGGGTCACTATGAGTCGGATACCGACTCAATGGCACCTAACAACAACAACAAGAATGCATTGCTCATCTACTTGCTTATTGGGGTGAAAGCAGGGAAGCATTTGGTTCAACATTGTAGCCCTGGTATCCTGAAGGATCTCTGGTACCTAGTAGACACTCAGCAGACATGAGCTAGAGTGAAATGTAGTCCTAAAGGTGGAGACTTTGAGGTCTGAAATGCTATCTAAAGTGACCATTGCACCACCCCACGACTGCTGTTCAGAGCAGGCAGTTACCTCTGACTTCTACAGCACCAGTGTTCAATGAATCCTATGAGGGGCCAGACAGGAAAGACAGTCAGCACCTTGCTCTGGCCAAGCTCTGGTGACAGACAGGAAGTCTCCGGTTATTGCAAGAGATAGGTCAGCAGTGATATCTCCTTCACTTCTGACAGATCTTGGGAACTTCAAAGTGTTCTTCTTTTGTAAATTTGTTCTTCTTCTTGTTAGGTGCCATCGAATTAGGTCCAATTCATAGCCACCCTAAGTACAACAAATGAGACACTACTGGACACACTGTGCCATGCCCGGCACTATTGTCAGTGCTTCTCTGCTGTTCATAGGGTTTTCAATGGCTGATTGTTTTTGGGGGAGTGGGTTGCCAGGTCCTTCTCCCAAGGCTCCAGCACCTGGTGTTCCCAGGTGATCTCCCATCCAAGTACTAGCCAGGGTTGACCCTGCTTAGCTTCCGAGATCTGATGGGACCAGACTCTAGGGGATTATGGCTGCAGGCTTTTTAAACTAGAGTAGTTTTAAGTCTGAATTTATTCTTTGGCACTGAAAGCTGTCCCAGCTGTTGTTTTCAGTATCATTTCTCTACCAGCTAATCCTTTGCCAAAGAGCAGCGTCATGTGGAAAACGCGTGTCTGTGTGAGCAGTCAGTCCTGCTCTGGCAGTCGCCGTTTCTCCCTGTCACACGCTTGGGCAATCTGCAGGGTGCAGGGTGACATGTGTTTCTCTGGGGGCATCCCACGGGCACTCCAGAGCATTGTCCCTGTGTGAGGAGGCTCTGGTCAGTCAGCTGGAGGAAGATGGCTGCCGTCCAGCTGGGAGACACACTCCCCAGGCCTGGTCTGAGGCTGCTGCTTTGCCTGGGTCCTCCCAGTCCTCACAGACCCAGGGCAAGGGGGCCAGGTATTTGCCTTTCCTCTGGCTTCTTAGCTGCTCACCTCGCACTCTGCCTTTCTGTGTTCACAGTGGGAAGCCGGCAAAAAGGAGAGCATTCGGTGAGGGTGGCCGGCAAGGAGAAGTGCGTGTACTTCTTTTGGCAAGGCCGGCACTCTACCGTGAGCGAGAAGGGGACATCGGCCCTGATGACAGTGGAGCTGGACGAGGAGAGGGGGGCGCAGGTGAGGCCCGGGGAGAGGCTGGGGTGAGATAATGGCAGCCCTCGGGTACTCCCGTGATGCAGGGCCTGGTCCCTGCAGACTGGCTCTCGGGAACCAAGGCATCGTCCTCCAGGGCACCTCCTGTCCCAGTCCTGCTTCGGCAGATTTCAGCCTCTGCCTCATCTTCCGCCCTCCACCAGCTGAAATATGACCTGAAACCCAGTGCTGTGTCTGCAAAGGGTAAATCCACAAAGCAAGCGCAAAGAACCAGTGTTTCTGAAAGGCTTCCACGTACCTGGCAAGCAAGGAATTGCCCATAAAACAAAGAGACCCCTCCCCCACTTCTAAAATTGGTAGAGATTTGTGAAAGAATGGGTCCCGAGCCAGCACAGATCCCACAGAACAGGCACCTCGCACTGGGGGAGTATACCTCTGAGCAGCCGTTCCAAAGAGCAGTTTGGGCCCAAGAACCTTAAAAACTCATTCAGTTAATCGACTTACACAAGTCTGTCAGGAGGAAGCATCAGAGACTGTTGTAAAGCATGGAGTCTTCCCACTGGATGAAAAATCAGCCCAGGTGATTTTTCTAAACCACTTGGGACCATGTCACCCCTTTGTCTCTACCAGGAAGACTACAGTTTAATACTTCACCGGGGTTCCCAGCGCCTTCATGTGTGGCCCTACATACCTCCAGCCTGCTTGCTGATCCCAGACATGGTATTTTCCCACTCACACCCGGCCCTGTATACCCGTCCCCTCCTCTGGAGCGCGCTTCCCTCCATGCAGATGTGGTAGCTCCCAACCTCTTGGTTACTTATCTATTTATGTATTTATGATTTATTTTTGTGGTACTGGGTATTGAACCCAGGGCCTCACACTTGCTAGATAAGTGGTCTACCGCTGAGCTGCACCTCCAGCCCCCCGGCTCAGTCTCCCATGAGGCGGGTTTCTGTTCAAAGCTCACCTGCTGATTTTATCCAAACCTCTCTACATTCTCACCCCACTCTCTGTTTTCACTTTCTGTGTCTACATTTCCTGCCACCGAAACCTACATAATCATTTTGCTTATTTACTCTGTGTTCCCCCCAACGACCAAGAAGACACCATGTCCCTCCTGGTCTTATAACCCTGGAGCCTGCATAATGCCTGGAAAATACTACTGCCTAAATCCAAGGTTTTATAAATAACTTCTCTTTAGTGTTCGGACACCTATGCCGCACACCTCATCCTTTGTGGGGTGTCGCCCTGCCGCTGGACTCGCTCCAGACGTGAGCAGGGACCAGCAGCCAAAGACCCGTCTTCTGGTGAGGGGGAGCTGGGCACCCAGGAGCCACGCCACCCGGAAAGGGGGCTTATGCCCATGGCTGCTCTGAGAAGCCTTGAAAAAGCAGGCTCAGAGGCTTCTGCCCAGGGTGGCTCCTTGCTTCTTTTCTTCCCAGTGAAGACTCCAAGTGCTCTGCTCCAATAGCTCTTTATTTGTTCCTTATCAGTCCCGGTTGATGGAACGGACCCAGACTGCTCCGTGCATCGCCCTTATATACTCTTCTGGGGCTTGCCGGGGACCAATCAGAGGCAGTTACCTCATACGGGTTTCAGCCAGTCAGAGGGGATATTCAAATTAGGTTTTGTAGAAATAGCCAATCAGGGGTGGTTCCAGAACAGTCCAATCAAGAGCCATTATGGGGTTTGGAAACAGCCAATCAGTGTCGAGGGGACGGAGGCAAGGGAATAGATGCCAGAGCCATCTTGGGGAGCTCAATGACCCTGAGTTCCAGGATGTAGGGCAAAGGTGACTGCCTGGGGAACAAGCCTCAGTCCTCCAAGGGAGCCTAGATAGGCCCCGGGGGCAAACTGCCTCTCTAGGCATTGCCCTACAATCCTTTAGTACCAGTAGAGGATGTTTCTGGAAAACATGACATGATGTGCAAATATTTTTACCATCTTCATTGAGTGGTTAATTAACAATAGCATAAAGGAAGAGAGCAGAACAATTTTCTCTAGAAATACAGCCACACTGACTCTACCTCCCACAGACCTCAGAGCTAATCCTCCTCCCTAAAAAATATATCAGAAGCATATTTTCTGATATGAATCATATTTTAGAACTAGTGTAACAATAATTGTGTTTTAATTTATTCTTAATAGTGGATAATTTCAGCTGCCTTTTTTTTCCCCAAAGGCCATAAATGAATATGTTTTGGTCATGCCTTCAAAGCATCCTTAGAGTTCTGAGTCTTTATCTCTCCAGTTTGAATATTTCATTTTCTATCAACCCAGCAAGTGGAAAAATATTGTATGCTTATGAAACACTGCCACAAAATGGCCCTTGATTGTGCAGAACAGGTCCTGGGGTTGATGAGTTGGCTCATGGTAAGAAACACATCCTACCTTTCAGTGTTACCCAACTGCTGGCTCAACAAACATTGCCTCTTTCAGGGAAAGCATCCTGCCTAAGTGAGAATGAATAGACTCAATCCTGACATTATTTATGGTGCAGCTAATACCTGATGGGAGAACCACAAACAGGCCACGGAAAGCCATGCATGAGACACATTGCTCCATGAGTAGACTGCTGGCACGGTCTCTTAGTCAGCTTTCCAGCACTATAACAAATACCTGAGACAATCAACTTAAAAAGACAAAAGGTTTACTTTGGTTCATGGTTTCAGAGGTCCCATACACAGTCAGTTGGCCTTGTACAGGAGTGTGTGAGGAGCAAAGCCACTCACTCTGTATCCATGAAGTGAAAGAAAAGAAGAGGAGGAGGGTGGGTCCCACAATCCCCTCAGAGGCACACCCCCCCCCAATGACCTAAAGACCCTCCATTGGCTCCACCTCTTAAAGATCCCACAACCTCCCAATAGCACCTTCCTGGGGGCTAAGCCCTTAAAATGTGGGCCTTTGGGGGACATATAAGATCAGAACTATAGATGGATACAAAGCCTACATTTTCCCCCCAGCAACACTGAGTCTGTGATTCACCATTCTCATTGCTAAGAGGTGTGCTTTTCTAAAAGTGCATTTAAATCAGTCACATTATATCCATACCACAGGATACTATTAAAATATCAAAAGCTATGTTCAAAGAAATATTCAATGACTGAAAAATAGTAAGTAATGAAAGGGTATAAGACAACAGAAAAATAACACTCCTGTTTGCATTTAGAAGAAAATATATACTTGAAAAGTACTTTGAAAGGACAGCTACACACTAGAGTTTTAATAGTGCTTGTGTTTAGATCGTTGGCTTTTGTGTGTCAATATAGATATTTCCCAGATTTTCTACAAGCAGCAGGTATTGTTTTGATGACTTGAAAACCCACCCCTATTACCTGTTTTCCTGTGTTTAAATTTAGGTCCAGGTTCTTCAGGGGAAGGAGCCTCCCTGTTTTCTGCAGTGTTTCCAGGGGGGAATGGTGGTACACTCTGGCCGAAGGGAAGAGGAAGAAGAAAATTCACAAAGTAAGTCACTTTTACTGCTAGAATTCAATTTTTTTTTCCTTCTCCCTGAAGATATTTTTATAGGTAAGTGGCCTTAAAGCAAGTCTGACTTCATGTAGCTATGGCTTTACCACCAAAAGCCTCCTGTTTGCGTGATAAATCAGCTTTACAGTAGCTCCTACTCCCACCCCTATGGAATTTCCTCTCTGATCCATCTTTGCATGGAGAAGACTAGAAGATTCCTTTGACTTGAATTGAATTCTCACAGCTCTACACTTTTTAGGAAAATTCAAAGTCAGTGGATCTTCTATTACAACCTTTTCATTGGCCACATCCCCCTACTCTAAGTAATCTTAGCTTTAGAGCCTTATGACTTATTTTATATATCTTGGGGGGGAAATGGTTTTTCTGCATTGTGAACTTTTGGTGACCTGCTTCTAACTCCAAAAGGACTTGCTTTGTGGGAAGACCAGATGCTGCCTTTGCTCAGTGTGTCCCGTGGGTCCCCTTCAACCCCTGCAGTGTGGTGGCTGCCTTTGATTGTCCAGCAGGGTCCAGGAAAGGCTTTTCCTGTCACAGGCTCGGTACTAACTCTATGCTGCCGATGCCCCCGCAGGCGAATGGAGGCTGTACTGCGTGCGCGGAGAGGTGCCCATGGAGGGCAATCTGCTGGAGGTGGCCTGTCACTGCAGCAGCCTGCGCTCCAGGACGTCCATGGTGGTCCTCAACATCAACAAGGCCCTCATTTACCTGTGGCATGGGTGCAAAGCCCAAGCCCACACAAAGGAGGTTGGAAGGACCGCGGCAAACAAAATCAAGGAACAGTGAGTGTCGGGTCCCATGATGCGCTTTCCGTGGAGGGGCTTCCTGGAGGGATGCAAGCCAGCTGAGGTGGGAGGAGGCCCTCGGGGGACCCCTGGTGTGCTCACAGTGACTTAAGCAAGGGGTGGCTGCAAACGTGGTCAAGGACCTCTGCCATTCCGAGGAGATAAGGCCCATGTCTCAGCCAAGAGCTCCGATGGAAGGGCTTCCCCTATTTCTGAGGATTTACCTGCCTTACTCAAAGGCAATGTTAAACCAGGCTCTGCGGGGGGACACACCTGTCAGCCCAGCCACTCGGGAGGCTGAGACAAGAGGAGCCCAGGAGTTCAAGGGCAGCCTGGGTAACATAGCAAGACCACATCTCCAAAAAAAAGGGCAACTTTGAAAGCAAAGGAAACGGCCCCAACATACACATTCGATTCTTTCCTATAGACCCACCCTTAGCTTTTGAAGGATGAGCCTGGAATCCTTCAGTATTTAAAGAGAACCAATCCCCAGTATCGTTGAGGGATTCTGAGTGTTAGTCAGAATGGCAGAGTGGACAAAGCTAAAGAAGAATTTGGGGGGACTGGAGGATGTCCCCTCTTTAGAAAGTAGCAGTGTCTCCCATTTTCATGCCAGAGCCTGACAGCGTATTCTCAGACTAGCGAGGCAGATCCAGGACACAGCCCTCCAGTGCTGGCCCGTGGTTCTGTTCTCAGGGGACCCTGCAAAAGTAGAGGGCACTGTGCTACAGCACGGAGACAGGTCCTCGGGGAAGGAGCCGCACTGCAGCAGGGTCCTGGCCCCCTGTGGCTCTGCACTTGCTAGCAGCCCATGCAAATGGGCAGTGCAAACAGCCACAGAAACCCCTGGGAGGACCTTGGTCCCTTCCCACCAGTGAAAAATGAAGTTTCCTAGGCCATCACCTTTCACTAGAGTGTCATTTGTCTTAGCCCATTCTCTGGACACCAAAATGGTGCAGTGGGACCCTGTTCCTTTGTGACTGCTCTAAGACTTAGTGCGGTAGGTGGAAAAGAGTCAGGTGGCCTTCCAGCAGGCAGACAGATAGGAACAGAATCTCAGACCATTGTTCCGTGGCTGCAGGGCTGAGGGAACACAAAAGATGTTCCGTGACATATCCAAGGGTATTCAAATCCTGCTGGGTTTTCCCCTTGGGCCACTAAGATCAAAGCAAAACAACAAGGAACTCATTCACTTATTCATTCAACAAATATTTATTGAGCAAATATTTACTGAGCAACAAATTTTTGAGTCCCTAAAGCACAGATTTAGGGATCAGGGATTCAGCAGTGAAAAATGCCAACTCTTTGTCCTCATGAAGTTTATGTTCCAGCAGGAGAGAAAGACAAATAATAATTTAAAACATTGTGTTATACATAAAAAGACATGCTATTTCCTCCAACACAGATGCTCATAAACTAGCGAATATTTTTTCATTCATTAGCAAGAATGCTTTTTAGTTAGAAAGGAGAAGAGGGGGCACTGTGAAGCGATCCGTAGATCTAGCCTTGAGTAATTTTGTGCTGCTGACACTTTCCTGGCTTACAAAAAACTCCTGGAGTTTCTCCCTGCAGATGTCCCTTGGAAGCAGGATTGCACAGTAGCAGCAACGTGACAATACATGAGTGTGATGAAGGGTCCGAGCCACTGGGATTCTGGGACGCTTTAGGGAGAAGAGACAGGAAAGCGTATGACTGCATGCTTCAAGGTAATGCAACAGTCTGTAGCCTACCATCACTTGAAACAGTTCACTAATTAATTTATCCCATAAAGATTTGGGGAGTACCTGCTTCATGCCACATACAATGAACAAAACCTAGGGAGAGTCCTCCCAAGCCTAGGAGGCTAAATAACATAAAATAGATGACTAATTACGGTGCAAAATCAAAGTTGTTTGTGTTGTAAAAGAGGTACAGATGAAGGAGGCTGATTATGAGAAAGATAAAGGATTTCTTCCACCAGGAAAAAATCACACAGGACTCTAGGGAAAGGATGGTGTTTGCACAGTGCCTTTTGAATGTTGGTATGATTTGAAAAGAAGAAAAGAAAATTCCAGCATACCAGATGAGCAGTAACAGTGTACATCTAGGGAGCAGGATGCAGGCTTGGTCAGCAGCTAGGGTGGAGGGAGGCGGAGTGTTCCAGAGAAGGAGGAGGTCCAAACCAGGTCAGGAAGGGCCTCAATGGGAGGTCAGAAATCCTGAGCCCCACAAGGGATCTGCCGTTCACCGAGGTCACAGGAAGGAGAGGCTTAGAAGACAGCGATGAATGCCCAAGTGCATACTTAGTAGATGCTTAGTGAATAAGTGAGTGTGTGAAAAGTGCCAGCAGCCTATGTATGACCTTGGAGCCTAAAATTCACATATGGATGGGACACGTGGTCACTGAGTGACATGACCGAGAGTCTGCCAGGAAGGGCAGGTGGGAAAGGGGAGCAGTTAGGGGACCCCCATGCTTCATGCAGTAGCTCTTAACCTTTCAGGGACTCCTAGATTCCTGTGAGAAAAAGAGGGACACAGGCATCCGGAAAGGGCAGAGTAAAGTATGTGCCTATGATGTTGGGTGTGATTTCAAGGATTGCACATTCCTGGCCCGTTTGCTAAAACTCATCATTTAAAAGGAAGCAAGTACAAAACATTTGAGAAGGAGGAGAGCAAGTCAATGGAATGTCAGAGATATCAAAAGGGGAGAACATGTCACCACTGCCAACAGCACTCAGTTCAGGGTCTAGAACAATGAAGAAATGTCCTTTCTTGCTGATGAGTTACTCATCCAAGACCTTCACCAACCAGTCCAAATCCAGCCCACAAGAGACCACAGTGACTGGGGAGGAGGTGAGAGGAAGTCTGTGAGAAGGGAGAGAAACTGAAAAATAAAAAGAAGGGAAACTCGGGACAGATCAGGTATCTCCTAACAGAAGTGTTTAGGTCTGGACTAGGGATGCAGATCAGTAATGTAGCACTTCCCTAGCATGCACGAGACCCTGGGTTCATACCCCACTAATGCAAAAACAAAAATAAAAACTTAAGCTGGGCATATAGTCCCACCACTTAGAAGGCTGAGGCAGGAGGATCGTCCAAATTTGAGGCCAATTTGAGCTATATAATGGGATCCAGGCCAACCTGGGCTGCACAGCAAGACCCTTTCTTAAAAAGAAAAAAAACAAAAAGCCTGGAGGGAGGGAATGCTTAGATCCAAAACTGTTTTGGATTTTGGATTTTTCCAGATTTTGTAATGTGTGAATATGTGAATATACATTTGAGATCTCATAGGGCAACCCAAATCCAAATGAAAAATTTATTTATGTTTCATATACACTTCATACACATAGCCTGATGGAAAATTTATACAACATTTTTAGTATACCTGCTTTTTGACTGTGGTCCATCACATGAAGTCAAGTGTGAAATTTTCCATGTGTAACTTGGTGTTTGTGCTCAAAAAGTTCTGGAGTTTGGAACATTTGGATTAGGAATGCTCAAGCTGTAGTCGGAGTGTCAGAGTCAAAAGGGGCACCGGGTTATTTAATGTGTTGCCTGTTCTTAGCGCCATTTTGGATAGAGCAGAAGAGTCCAGTTGAAAAGAGGGACTGAAATGTAGAAATGATTCAAGAAGGAAAGTCACGAGAGGTAGAGGTCAAGGGCACAAGGGAAGTTCACCATGGGGAGGGAATCCTGTCTTTGCTGCCAGTTGAATATCTCCCACGTGCCCAACTATATGTGGATTGTTATGATATTGGCCTGTGAAAATGTCCACTGTCCACTAGAGATGACCAGGATAGGTGGCCCATGGATGGAGAGGGAGAAGCAGGCTCAGAACACCCATTCTGCTGAGAAGAGCATGGGCGACCCATCCACGCCCCCTTATTATTTTCTGTTGCTAGTCAGTCAAGGCTGTCCTTGTCCCCAAGATATGTATATATGTTTCTTCTTCTGTGTGTCACATTTCTTAATTCTTCTGTCCCTCTGGAATTTAGCTTGATGAGTGTTACACCCAGTGAATGGACCAGTTTTCCTTCCCACAGGAAAGCCAGGGCACTGAGACTCAGTTTCCCACTGGCAGTTCAGCTCCCAAAGCCTTGTTGGGGAGACTGTCACCCTTCCAGGGTCTTAGGGGCTCAGCTTGGCCAAGACCACTGGTTTATTCCTTTCCTAATCACCACCCCCTTAGAAAAAGGCTCAGTCCTCCAGTGTTGGGGTGGGAGTCTAGGTAGCTACAGAACCCTCCTGTCGAATTTCCAGAGCCCATCAGAGCCATGAGCCTGTTTGGAAAGACAGAAGCCACTGCCAGACAGAATAGCTGCCTCTGCTCTCCACAAGGAAGCTAGGCATGTACATGTGTGCCTCCCTGTCTTTTCTGAAAATACAGATTGTTAACACAAAGAGTAAAGCAAACATTTGTTAAGCAGTTTCAATCACCCAGGTACCATTTAAGCATATATATACACATACACACACACACACACACACACACACATATATATATATATTGTTGTTGTTGTTGTTAGGTGCCTTCAAGTCGGTATCCGACTCATAGCGACCCTCTGTACAACAGGGGAAACAGTATTGTCAGTGCTTCTCTGCTGTTCATAGGGTTTTCAATGGCAGATTGATTTTTGGGAGGGGGTTGCCAGGTCCTTCTCCCAAGCCTACAGCATCTGGTGTTCCCAGGTGGTCTCCCATCCAGGTGCTCACCAGGCCTGACCCTGCTTAGCTTCCAAGATCTGACGGGATCGGATGCCACAGGGCTACCGCTGCAGGCTATACATATATACATATATATGTATTATATATATAATTGTTCTTAGGTGCCATCCAGTCGGTGTCCAACTCATAGCAACCCTACATACAACAGGTGAAATAGTGTAGTTAGTGCTTCTCTGCTATTCATAAGGTTTTCAATGGCTGATTGTTTTGGGGGAGTGGGTTGCCAGGTCCTTCTCCCAAGCCTATAGCACTTGGGGTTCCCAGGTGATCTCCCATCCAAATACTAACCAGGCCCAACTCTGTTTAACATCTGAGATCTGACGGTCTCGGATGCCACATTGGTATGGCTGCCAGCATCTGTGTACAGTGTGTGTGTGTGTGTGTGTATATATAGCGAGAAAGAGAGAGAGTGAATACTCACAGCCTACTCAACACTCTACCAGTTTTACAAATGAAGAAACTGAGTCATAGAGCAGTTCATCAGCTCACCAAGTTTGAACAGTAATGGTATGTCCTCTCAACACCTTCATTATCATCTCCTCTCAATGTTTATAAATTTTTACCTATCTTTTTATACATACTTCCTATTGGTGATAGAAAGTTTGAAATTACAGAGAAGTTAGAAAATAAGTCTCTTACAACCACATCTCTCAGAGGTAATCAGAATTCACATTTTCCTGTGCTACCTACAGGACCTATTTTTAAGAATAAAATTTGGGTCCACTGTTGTGTCATCTGCTTACTCTTTGTTTTATGACCAAATGCCCAAGTTGTTATTACTTAGAGTCTTAGTAGTCACAGGGTGTTCCACCCATACATGCTGTCCTCTACCTGTCTTTATGGTTGGGGAGTTGAGTTGTTTCCAATTTTTCTTTGTTATATAATAATACAGTTTGAATAACTTTGAAAATAATCACATATGTCCATTTCTAATTAAGGTGAGTTCCTAGATATGGAACTGCTGTACTAAAGTTGTCATATCATTGTATTATGATACACATCAACCAGAGGCTTCCAGAACATTGGTGCCAAGTTTCACTCTTACTAGCAGAAGTGTACATTTCCTCACCTACACAATCAGAAACTCAGTGTATTGTCTTTGTCTTTGCCAAATAAATTGGCAGAAACAGATCACTAAGCATCGTTTTAATTTGTGTATGTGTGTGTGCATATATACACATTTTTAGCCATTTGTATTTCTAATTTGGTGAATAATTTTATTGATGCCCTTTGCAAGTTTTATTGAGCTATTTATCTCTTCCCACTTGATGTACTTTCCTATTTTAGGGATATTAACTAGCTGGTGTATTATAAATGTTTCTCATTTTGTTACTTTGTGTTCTCCTGATGAAATTTTTCGTACCATAATTTTTTATTTTTGTATGACTAATGCATAAATCTGTTCCCTTCGATTACTTTTTTATTATTACAATTAAGAAGGTCTTCACCCGGACTGGGGATGTAGCTCAGTGGTAGAGCACTTGCCCAGCACACAGGAAGTCCTGGGTTTGATCCCTGAAGTCACACATGCGCACGCATGCACACACACACACACACACACGTATCTCTCCCCATCTCCAAGAGCAGATAAATCCTACCTATGTTTCTCCTGATTCTTTAAATTATTTCAGACTTTACCTTCAGTCCATCTAGAAGTGGACGAATGTCATGTCTATACCTTTGTTCTCTTTTCTTTCCAAGACCCTGGCAGTTTTAACTTCGCGCCCCGCCTGTTCTTCCTGAGCAGCAGCTCTGGGGACTTCTCAGCCACGGAGTTCGTGTACCCCGCCCGAGCGCCATCTGTGGTCAGCTCTATGCCCTTCCTGCAGGAGGACCTGTACAGTGCACCACAGCCAGGTAGGGCGTGTGGGAGCGCAGCCCACACTGGGCACCTTCCCCAAAGCCCTTTACTTCCCATTAGCATTTACTATGCAGTTTCTCTGCCAGGCACTCTGCTAGAACACTTGCTTGTTATCTCATTTAGTCCTCCACCTACCCCCAGAGGAAAGGGAGAGAAATCAAGCACATAGTATAGTCTCTGTAACTGAGGCTCAGTCACTTGGCGTGCCACAGTGTTGGGTTGGCATCTCTGCTCTTCTGCCAGCCTTCCATTCAGATATGTTGCTTCATGGTCCCCAATTGACTGCTCCTGATCTGGCTGTCATATTTGTGGTCCAAACAGAAAAAAGGGGAAGGGGGTAAAGGCAGTGTTGGCCTTGACTCTTCTTTTATCAGGTAAAGCAAAACTTTCCCAGAACCCGCAGCAGATTTCTCCTTTCATCTCATTGGTCAGAACTTGTCACATGTCCACATCTGCTGCAGGAGCCTGGGAAAGCATGTGGCTAAGGAGAAGGGAGTAGGGCATCAGCTGAGTTAGCCAAACACCAGTGTCTGCCGCACCAAGGCTCGTAGCAGAGCCAAGAGTGTGGCCCAGGTCTCCTGAGTCTGTTGTCAAGGCTGTTGCTACTAGGCCAGTGCCTCAGGCCAGAAGCCTCTGTACCCTGGGTCTGGTTGGGACAGTCACAGGAGAGGTGGCTTTGTGTACCCTCCCACCACCTGCCAAGCAGCTGCTCCTGAGCTCACGGTTGGCCCATCTCCTGTTTCCAGAGCCTGGAGCTGCAGCCAGGTACCTTGCCTTACAATGGGAGCCCAGGAAACCAGCCACAGGCCTGACTGGTGCACAGGTCTCCTCTGTCACACAGTGGGAAACATTACCAAGTGCACAAAAGGAGTAGCTGCTACCTGTCTTCCTTATCCCAGGGCCCAGCATGGGTTAGCAATCTCCACTGGGCTTTTAAAGCATGTTCTCCCAGAATCTCCAAGTGCACCCTGGGAAAGGACTCAGGGCGAGCTGAGCTAGCAAGGTGGAGAGGCTTTTGCCACAGGAATTAAGAGTTGGGCTTGCCGAGGAGAAAATGAGGAGCAAAGGGCAAAGGGTTTTGATGGTTAGGGCCCATTTCTCCATCAGAAACCCATGATCAGAGACCCATCTTTGCTGAGCAGACAGATGTGGCATGTTGCTGGGGCACTGAGGGCAGGCTAGGGGTACGCTCTGCTTCTCATTACACTCTCTGGAGCTCAGGGAGGCCAGCAGCCCCGTGACAGCCCCACACAGCCTGGCCATATGCAGAAGGGCCAGGACAGCCTGCAGATGGGGGGGGAGGGGGGAGGTGAGCTGGGAGGATGAGGAAGAGAGGTCACTCATCACCTGCTGCCTCTCCTGCCTGGGGGCTTTTCCCAGTTTAAGTCCCACAGGGCTGAGGTATGCTGGGCCCTCCATGTGCCCCTTTGTCCTAAACTTCAGGGACAAAGCAGCAGCAGGGGAGGCAGCCCTTCTGTTCAGGACAGAGGGAGCTGGAAGCATGCATGACGCAGCTCCTGACCGGCTGGCTCTGTCCCCGCCCTTGCAGCACTTTTCCTAGTGGACAATCACCACGAGGTGTACCTGTGGCAGGGCTGGTGGCCCATTGAGAACAAGATCACAGGCTCCGCCCGCATCCGCTGGGCCTCGGACCGGAAGAGCGCCATGGAGACTGTCCTGCAGTACTGCAGAGGTGATGGGCGTGGGGAGTGGCCGGCGAGCCCCTTTACCTGTTTGAGGCTTAGTAATTTTAAGATCGGGGTGTTCTCAGCTGCCAGTGCAAATGAGAATTCAGTTTTCTCTTTCATCTTATGAGGCCATCTGACTTGTCATCCTAAAGGTATAATGGGGAGCACCCTGGCCACCCGAAACCCCAGGATTAAGCTGCTATGAGCCACGAGGGCCTCCACCCTACACATCTTCCGTAGGCAGCAGCTTACATCGGAGACAGAACTCTCCCCCAGGCTGGCTGAAAGCCAAGGGCAACCTTCCTACCATTTGTTATTATTTTGAGTATTATATATATCCAAAAAGCAAGACCCATTTTAAGTTCATGATTTTTTTTTACCTTACTATCCACCTGAAATATGTGGTCTTTTATATAAAATGAAGATTCCAGTTGTTTTTGTTGTTGTTGTTAGGTGCCATCAAGTTGGTATCCAACTCATAGCGACCCTGCCTACAACAGGCGAAACACTATTGTCAGTGCTTCTCTGCTGTTCATAGGGTTTTCAATCGCAGATTGATTTTTTGGGAGTGAGTTTCCAGGTCTTTCTCCTAAGCCTACAGCACCTGGTGTTCCCTGGTGGTCTCCCATCCAAGTACTAACCAGGCCCGACCCTGCTTAGCTTCCAAGATCTGACGGGATCAGATGCCACAGGGCTATAGCTGCAGGCAAGATTCTAGTAGTTAATGTCTAATCTGAATGTTAATGGTTTCATCAGTTGGCTTTAATATCACTGAGTGTGTAAGGTTGATTCTCTTCTTGGAAAGTTCTTTTGTAGTAAGTAGCTTTTTAAACTTTCTACCAAATGTTACAGCTGCAGTGCGTGTCTATGACACAGTGACTAGCCGTCTTAACCCTATTGAAGTTTGTCCTGCATTATTCAGTCAGAGGAAAACCTCCACAGGTGACAGAGGAGAAAGCAAATATCCTACCTGGGAACTTCCATGAGAGGCTTTGGCCCCTCTGGGGACCCAGAAGCATTTTGTTAGGTTCAGAAAGTCGACAGTCAGGTTGATTTCATGTTATTGTTATAGTCATAGGCAAAAATCAATTAACGTTTTAGAAAAGCATCATCCATGTGTTGCTATGAACTACTGATGATTCTCATTTTCAACATGAAGGCAAAGAGTTTCCTGCAAAGAAGGGAAGATTCCAAGGGAAAGTAGAAAAAGACAGGGTCCTTGGGTCTACTGACGTTTGCATTTTGTTTAACAATAGGAAAAAACCTCAAGAAGCCACCCCCCAAGTCTTACTTGATCCACGCTGGTCTGGAGCCCCTAACGTTCACCAACATGTTTCCCAGCTGGGAGCACAGAGAGGACATTGCTGAGATCACTGAAATGGTGAGAACCCTCCTGTCCAGAACAGTGCCCCCTGCTTTCTACACTGAGTGAACAGCCCATGGGAAGGAAGAAGCACCCAAGTACGCTTTCAAAGTAGGAGCA